>JAODAL010001914.1:0-212313 GCA_025379985.1 Phyllomedusa bahiana
ACACTATTAGTTGGAATTACAGTCTGTATTTCATGGTTAATTATAAAAAAATGCATTTTTAATATGATAACAACAATAATGGTAAAAAAAATTAAATGAATGGATTTGGGAAAATTGTGTCATAATGCTTGTCACGGGTGCCCCCACCCTAAACCCCCGGGGCCCCGGGCGCACCCGGCCCCCCACCCGGGCGGCACCGCCCCCGATTGGACGCGACCCGGGTCCGCACCCCGTGCCCCCGGTCATTTTTACCCTCCTCCCCCTGGGTCCCTTGTGCCCCGCACGCGCGTCCCCCTCCCTAGGGGCGCTCCCAGGGGCTCTGCAAATTTTTAAAGGGGCCCGGGCCCCCCGTAACTGGGTATTCCGGGGCCGTGCCCTTATTTAAACCGGGGTCTTCTATGCCCTTTCCGGTTTTTATCCCATTCCTTTTGAAAGTGTTCCTAATTTTGTTCTGATTACCGTGTCCCGTACGTTTGCCTCCGTCCCTCGACCCCAAACTTGCCCCTCCTGCCTTCCTGCCTGTCCACACCACAAACCTTGCCACCTCCCCAAAACCAACCCCCCTGTCCCCGACTACGGCTGCTTCTATTTTGTACCACCTACCCCCTGGGCTGCCTCCGAAAGCAATCACGTCGGGGGGTGACTCCCGCCAACAATTCAACCCGTTTTGCGGCGGCTCGGTGAAAATGGCCTACTTAGATTCCGCTCCCGGGATCGCTTGCCTGACAGTAAGATCCGGCCTGGACCCCCAAGGGCCCCCTTGCCCAGTTTTGCTGATCTAACCACCATTGGGCAGCAACCCCACAATCTCAGCGGGCCCAGCAACCGCCATCTCTCCGCCATGATGCAGCTGCCTGGCCCCCCAGCAGCAACAACCCCCTCCCGGGCGCCACTGCCCCTTCGCTTCCACACCCGGCTGCGGGTTCAAGGCCCGTTGTCTAGGGGCCGTCCAAGTTCGGGGGGGACTCCAGACTCAGGGCTTCCACCCAATGCCCCTGCAATCGAGCTAATGGGGACCCAAATTTCCCCTGGGGAAAGGGTAAAGGGGTCCTTTGGGGTCACCTTCACCCCGGAAAGCCCTGGGGGGCTACCCCTCTGTGGGGACAGAGTGATCCGGCACGGCTACCCTCGCTGTCTTCCTACCGAGTTCCGCTGTTTTTTTGGGGGGAACCCTGCCCAGGCCTCTTCTCTAAAACCCCCCTTTACTAAATCTCTTTAAGGGCGATGGGCTTTTACGCGTCATTTCCGCCCCCGGGCCCTGGGAACTGTCTGGAACGTCCGGCCTTACCCCCACCTTCAAAAAGGCCTCTCCAGCCAATCAAGGATCCTTTAAACCCTAACCTGCCCACTTCCTCCTTAGTGACCTCATCTTTTTCCACTGGGGATGAAAATCAGTTTTTTCTGAAATTTAGCCAGGAAGCGAACCTGCCAGAGGTCGCGGTTTCCCGCCACTCCTGTTTTTCCAAGGCCCCCGTTGTCCCCCCGTTGCAACGAGAACCCATGCAAGGGACAGAGTCACTTGACCCCCCAGGAGCGCCCTTGCGAGAAAAAAACCGTCCTTTATATTGGGCCACCCCGAACATTTCCGCGGGGGCGCCCCCTTCGCCCTCAGCATTCAAAAAGCACCACCTGGATTGGGGGGAGGCGTTCCTAGGAAAAAGGCAACCTCCCTCGTTTTGACCAAAAACCCGTTCTACCGGCACGGCCCGGGCCCCCACTTTAACCTCACCTTTTGGGGAGGGGGTGGCGGGAAATTTTTTGGGGACGTTCCCCTATTCCAGCATAAGCCCCCCCAGGTCCTTGGAGAAACCTCTGGACATCCCCTTTGTAGGGGGAGATCCTCAGCGATCCAGCCCGGGTCCCGCAGGGGCCCTCTGTTCCTTTAAGGGGGGGGCACTAATAAGGAAAACTTACTTCTAGGGCTCCTTTTGTCTTCCTCTTCCACTTTAGTCCCCCTACATCAAGGAAAAACTCCGGGGGGGGGTTTTATTCGTAAGCCTCCTCTCCAGCGGGAGCCGGGTTCTTTTTCTGAAAAGAAGGATGGATCTCTACGCCCCGTGTATTGATTATCGGGGCCTAAAACCAAGATTACCGTAAAAAATCGCTCCCCATTACCCTTTTTACGGAACTCTTTGACCACTTGGGGGGGCCGATATTCACCAAATTGGACTTGCTTGGGGACTTACAGCCCATCCGGATCGTGAAGGGATAAGGAAACAGCCTTCAATACCCCACGGGCCTTAGTACCTTGTCACCCTTCGGGCTCTGCAATGCACCTGCTGTCTTTTAAAATTTTGTCAACGACTTTTCCCCGGGATCCTGAAACATGCGTACCGTTATCTAGATACATTCTGGTTTTTCTCTGTGATTTTGTCCCATCAAGGGACGACGACGCCTCAACGCAAAGGGGGCCAAACCCCCCTCTATCCCAAATCGAAAAACCCTTTCCCCACCAGAGAATTTTCCCTTTTCCCCTCGCTACTCTTTTCCAAAAAGGGGCCTCAGGGGGCCCCGCAAATTTTGTCCCGCCGTCTTAAACAGGGGCCACACCGGGGGTTTCGAGCCATAAAAAGGGTTTCCTAGGTTTCACCCAACATTAAAAACTTCATACCACATTTTTTCCTCACGGGGTGTCCCCTATAGTGGCGTTAACCAAAAAAAGCCACTGAAGCAAAGCCCCCCAGCGCAGAGGAGGCCTGTTCAATGAAGTCGCCTTGCCTCTGCACCCTCTCCCCCCGGCCCAAAAACGGAGAGACCGTCTTTCTGGAATGGAGGGGGCCCTCGGGGGGGGCCGGGGGCATTTCTTCTGCAAAAGGGATCCAAAAGGGCAAGAATCTCACATGGGGTTTTTTTTTTCCAAAACCTTCTCTGCCTAAGAGGAACTACCCCATTGGTGATCGGAATTACGGGCCATCAAGCTAGCCTGGAGGAATCGCTTACTCTTGGAAAACCCGTCACCCGGTTAACATCTACACGATCATAAAAAACCTTCTCTACCCCAAAAGCCCAGCGGCTGAACCCGCAAGCTCGAGGAACCCTCTTTTTGGGGGGTTCCTTTCCGCCCCCAAGAAAAATGCAAGGGCCCACCTTTTTCCCCCCCTGCCTCTATTTATTGGGGAAAATCCACTCCCCGACATTTTCCCCCCAAAGGTCAAACTCTCTGCGCCCCAGACCTCGCATATTCCGCCCGAAAGGCTACGTTCGTCCAGCTTGGGAAGAGGGTATTTCGTGGGTCACTGTTCTCGTTTGGCTGGGCATCCAGGTGCGAATCCTACTCCCCCATCTCTCGATTCAGTGTGGCCCGGCCTGCACAAAATGTTTTGGACTTGTGAATCCCCTCTCCCGTCCCTAACAAAAGCCTCGTCTAAGCCGTATCTGCTCAGCCACTGCAATCCCCCCTTTTTCCCTGGGCCCTGTGGGGGACTTTTTCACCGACCTCCCTCCTTCCTCTGAAAAACCTTATCTCTGTGATTTCGGGTTGGGTTTTCAAAATTCTCACTTTGTCCCTTGTCCTACCCCTTTTCCGCGTCTCAAGCCTGTTTTTTCTAACGTCTTCTGGCTGCATGGGGTTCCCCCAACACAACGTTTCGGATCGGGGGGGCCCAAATTTTTTTCTGGGTTTTGGCGCTCCCCCTTATTTAAAATCCAAGGAAAAGGACTTTTCTTTGGGGTACCACCCCTGTCCAAAGGACAGGTGGAAGGGGTTAAAACCAAAAATGGGGTGCGCCTACATCACTTGTCTCTGCCTCAAAATTTTGGGCTAATTTGTTCCCCGGGGAAGTTTTCCAATATTCTTTTGATTCGTAATCCCCTGGGCCCGGGCGACTCCCCCCCCGCCCCTCCCCTCTCATGCCCTCCCAGGTCCCTGCTTTTGGAGAGTGGCCAGGGCCAGACGACCGTTGGAGACAGACACGTCAATCCACTCCGGGGGTTTTCCCCGCACTAAATGCAACTGACAGGGGACAAACCTCCCCCAATTTTCTCTTTCCGGGGGACAAAGTAGGTTTCCCTTTGGGACACCCCCTCAAGGGCCCCCGCTACAAATTTGGCCCCCGATTTTTGGGTATTCGAGTGCGCAGCCTAACCCGTGGCTTATAAACTTTCGCCTTCCTCCTATTATGCGGTCCCCAACTCCTTCCTGTCCTTCTTCTGAACCGGCATTCTAAAACGCTTTTCGCAGGAAACTGTTCCCCCCCACCCCCCGACAACTCCTCCAAAATCTTCACTTAAAAGAACCTATATGAAAAACGGCCCGAGGGAAACGGTTTTTTTTCATCACTGGAAGGGTGGGCCTGAGGAAAGCCTGGGGCCAGAAAAATATTCTGGGCCAATATTGCTCAGAAATTCCTTTACAGAAAGGGGGAGGCCAAGGGGGGGGTATGTCACGGGGGCCTTTGGAAACCCCCAACCCTCGCGGGGGTTCCGGCCTCCAAACCTGGCGCATGCTGCCCCATGTCGGGGGGCGGGCGGGCTGGCTCCCACTGTTCCGGCCACTTCCCTCCTCGCCCCGCAGCGTCCCCCTGGCCCCGGGCGTGCGTCCCCCCCCCCCCTAGGGGGGCCCGACCTGTTAAATTTAAAGGGCCAGCGCGACGGAATTGGCCCCTTCCTTTTTAAGCCTCCCTTCCCGATCCCTTTCCGATCTTTAGTGCCCATTGCCTATTGAGAAACGGTTGCCTCCGTCCCACATCACAAAAACTGGCTCCTTCCCCCGACCACGAACCTTGCCGCCCGCCCCCCCACAGCCTGCCTTTCCATTTTGTACCCCCCTACACCCCGACTCCTCCGCAAGCAATCTTTCAGGGTGCGACCCGGTAGACTCCCCCCCCCAGCAAGTCCATCCCCCTTTGCTGGGGGTTGGTGAAAACCGGGCCTCTTAGATCCCTCCCTGCGTGGCTTACCCATCGCTTTCGGGGGTCCAGAGGGTCCATACCCCCCAACCCTACAGCAATTTTGTGATATTGTCATGACCATGCCTATACAGGCCACAGCGTGGTCCTCGGTTTGTTGGGTATGGCAGAGGCTGTGCTTTTGGCCATAAAATTGTTTCTGTACTGTTCATGTTGAAAATGACTTTTTAGCAAGGCAGTTTTTGGGGCCTAGCATCGGGGTCACGTCTGTTTTCCCCGTTCTTTTATCCTCCAGGACCCAACAATACATTTGAATTTACTTCTATGATATAATTGTTTTATTTTTGTTCTATCTTCAGTATGTATTTCATTTATGTAGTAAATGAGACAAAACCTTCTTAATTTAATTAAAAAAGCTGTGGGGTCAAACGGGGGTTTTCCCATAGTAAGTTTTTTTTGGGAACTAAAATTTAAAATCCCCGGGGAAATAGTACTACCATGAAATTGGTTTAAAACTGCTTATCTATAAGTTTGGGTAGTTTTGGGCCCAAAAATTGTGCTATTTTTGCCTCAAAACAATGAGCGGGGGCCCTTACAGTAAAAGGGAAAGGAACACAGTTTCCAAAAATGGGGTCCGTAGGGTGGGCTAAGAAAGGAGGAGAGGGAGCGACTGCCTATCCCTACCTCTCTTACATTAGGGAAGCACAAGTATGAAAAGGGGTGGGGTTTAAAGCTGAGCCAGCTTCATACTCAGCGATATATATGTCGGCAGGCTATGTTCTACATTAAACACCCAAGCACAGACAGCCAATGAGCAGTCGGCTTGTGACGTCTAATGTTGTAGGCAGTCCTGTGATTCCAGCACTCTGATACAGGATATTGCTACGCAGGGCTGCTATAGGGTGTTATGAAAGCACTGCCCCCTTCCTTTCAGGAAGACTTGTTTGATCTCACTGACCGTACTTACAATAGCCTCCAGCTGCTATAACAGTGATCCGGCTTTGTGGTCTGGACAGAGGGGGAAACATGCGGGATGTGTCCCGCGTGTGAGTGGCGTATACGGAATTTGTCCGACGTGTGAGTTGTGTATTTGGAATGTGTCCTGCGTGCGAGTGGCGTATGTGGGATGTGTCCGGCGTGCGAGTGGCGTATGCGGGATGTGTCCCGCGAGCGAGTGGCGTATGCGGGATGTGTCCCGCTTGCGAGTGGCGTATGCGGGATGTGTTCCGCGAGCGAGTGGCGTATGCGGGATGTGTCCCGCGAGCGAGTGGCGTATGCGGGATGTGTCCCGCGTGCGAGTGGCGTATGCGGGATGTGTCCCACGTGCGAGTGGCATATGCAGCATTTGTCACATGTGTGAATAGCGTATACGGGATTTGTCCAATGTGTGAGTAGGGTATGTCGGATGTGTATAGGGTGTAACTGGCACATGTGGGATGTGTATAGTATGTGAATTGTGTATAAATAACTTACTGCAGTGAGATATCTTCTCTGCCTTGGGCAGGGTATAGTATGAGAGCTGTAATTGCACACTATGCTATAAATTACTATTGCAGAATAGTGTACAAGTGATTGTGTCTACTTGTGGTTAAATAATACAAGTAAAAAAGATTTTTTATTAATTAAGATATTAAAATTTGAAAACAATTAAACATAGTTTCCATTGCAGTGTCTGTAAAAGTCCAATCTATTAATATATAACATATGTATTCTGCATGGTGAACACAATAAAAAAATACCCAACGACAAAATTAGTGTTTTTTTGTCGCTTTGCCTCCCCAAAAATTGGAATAAAAAGTGATTAAAGATACAGGAATCTGAGATTGTACCAAAGAAAACCACACACCAGTCTGCAAAAAACAACGTGCCCTCATACAGCTGTTGACTGCTGCTATATTCCTGTTTTCGTTATAATACTAGTAATGTTTAAAGGGACATTAGTATAATTTTTTTTTTACATATAATAAACAGATGTTTTTTTAAAGTTCTCCTATGCACATGACTTCCTGACTTTTGCCTCTGATTTCTTCTCTGTGAGTTGTGATAGCACAGCAGTGAGAGGATTGCTTGATGGTTCTTCTTCCAGGCCAACTATCGCCTGAGTAGTGTAAGTACTCTCAGCAGGACCTGATAAATGAGAGGAGAGCTGGAAACTCCCACATTCAGTGCAGAAAAAGATTAAACCGTTATCCTTTCATGAACTGCCCTTATCATCGCCCTGTCTAATCTAATCTTATCTTATCTATCCCTGTCCAGAGAACAATAGAGTGATCATTCTGTCATTACCTTATATTTGTAATGAGACTACATAGAGATAAGCAGCATCTGCAGTAAAGTGGGAGTAGTCTGCCCTGCCATTCAGGAGATTTATCTCTTCACTAATAACAGCTAGAAAAAGACAAGATTTTATGTGTAATTTTTAATTACATAGGACTGCCAAAATTCCTAAAAAAATGTTCTCCAGGAATATTGGTTTTAACAAACATACTCCTTCCTGAGTGTCCCTTCAAGATATAGTGTGAATGTAACCACTATGCTTTTGACAACAGAAGCAAACAAGATTTGTCATTCCACTAAATAAGAAAAAAGTTAAGTAAACTTGAACAGTTTGCAGTACATTGGTGTGCGACTGTCTAAATTCTAAAGGGTAACCACACAAAATATTTTAATCCCACAAACTGATTTTAGATCTACGCCAGTGATATATGATACAATTCTGCTAAAATTTGCAGTGCATGCTCTGGCTTTACAGATCATGCATTTGAACAGTAGCCAGACAGGGAGGTCACACAGGCACAACATCAATGCACAGTACTAATAACATTTGACATGTTTCTTTCTAATAACGAAGCTACTGGGTATTATGTTGTGGATTTTATCAATTGACAGAAAAAGGTCATTAGCCCTTTCATTTTTGGTAATGAGCTGTTCTTGCTCAACAGGCCATCGATGCCTTATATAGGGATTATTTCTGGTGACATGTTATACCTTACATGTTCATATTTCTTTTTCAGATTTTTGCTGTAAATGCAAGGGAATTGAGATAAATACTAAATTAATTCCCTTAAAAGTCTCCATCCCAGATTCCGTCAGAAAAAATTGAAAAAATAATGAAGCATGCAGTGCTATTTTTTTCTGTTAGGCCGTGTTCACACGGCTTATTCACGCTGTATTTGCGAGCCGGATTGCGCTCGCAAATCCGGCGTGAATAAGGGGCAGGGGCGGGGGCGGGGCGGGGGCGCGGCCCGCCGGCCCCATAGACTTGCATTATCCACGGCGCGTATTGCGCCTGGATAATGTGCATGTCACTTTCTCCCCACCCGGCGGATTCGCCGAGCGGGGAGGAGCGACGGAATCCACTGTTCTCTATGAGAGCAGTGGATTACCGTAATGACTCCAACGGATTGGCGCCGTATTGAAGCGCAAATCCGGTGCGGAATACGGCGCCAATCCGTCGGCAAATAAGCTGTGTGAACGGGGCCTTAAAATTATGGACACCATGAAAGAAACTCGACATACCCAAAATCCAGCCACTGGTGTCTCTAATACATCATGGGGGTCTGTCATGAAAAGGATCTGGATTCACCTTCGGACTCCCCTTCTTCACTTGATCACTGTTGAAAACCCGGTGAGTTGATATCTATGAAGTGCGCTAAAGGCTTAGTTACCCTAGATTTCAAGGCATGATTGGCTACATTTTTAAGTAACTGAAAAACTGGTAACCATGCCTCAGATGTGAAGGGGTTGTTTCTAAAAGACAGACTCTTTATATTAGGAATTTTTTACTCTATGACTACTGTATGAATAGATGTACAGATATGAGTAAGAGTAAAGAGCCCTAAAATCAACTTATGTATTTGACATTATTAAATTTAACAGCCAGATGCCAATCACATCTAGGTTAAATAACGGAAATATGGAGGTAAATCTCAATTGCTATTTCCAATGACCCAATTAGCCATTATAGCTTTATCAGTCATCATACATTATCCGGTTTAAAAATCCTAAATGGTACATTGGATGCTTCTTATACAGTCTTACCCTAACTTTCCAGTTTTTACTAAGTTTGCAAGATGGTGAGCTGTTCTAAAGTAACTGAAACCCTCCAACAGCAAGTTGTTCAGATGAAGGGATGACTCTTTCAGCCATAGCAAGAAAAACTGGTCTTTCTAAATGTGTGATTTCTAGAATATTACATCTTTACAATGTCACAAACTCATTCAAGTCCCCCAAGAAGGCTGGTCTTCAATGAAAGACAAATGCAAGAGAGAACAGAATAATTCCGAGAAACTCAATGGGCAATCAGTTTAACACTGCAGTTTTAATGGCTCACTAGTTTGTCACTTAACAGGGTTAGGATCTGTCTCATTATACTGTGTCTCAATGGTTAAGAGTATTTGAACTAAAAGCCCACTGTGCAGTAACCAAACCTCTCATCGGCAGAAAAAAATCAAAAGACTAGACTAACCCTTGCTGAGGAGCATGTTGTGTGGAGAGACAAGTGCATTAGAGACAAGTGATGTCCTATGGCTGCAGATGTGCTGAAGTCAATCAAAGCAAAGGCCTGTCCTATTAGCATGGTATAGCCACAACAAGAATTCCTCCAACTATTGAGCAATGAAGATTAAATTATTTCTGGAAAAATTAAGTGTTCATAAATTGCTCTTTAATTTTGATCACCTGTATACATGCTGCATTGCTGTTGCATGTGTATGGCCTTACTTTTAGCTATCATTGAGATACTATTTTTCCCCATTGTAAGGGTATGCTCACATGGCACATCGCAGGTGTACTGTACATGCCGCTATACATCTGCAATACACCTGCTGCTTCAGAAGTACGTGCTATCCAGCGCATTCTTCTGAAGCACTCCTATAGACTTTCCCTTTCCCCGATGCGTAAACACAAGGAAGAAGATGTCAGTTCTTTCTCCCGGGTCATAATACGCATCAGGAAAGATGGCAGGTAATCATAGCTCTCAATGAAAGCCATGAATTACCGTATTTGCGGGGCGTGCTTCGGGTGTATTGCAGTGCAATTACCCCAAAAATATGCCATCTGAACATACCATAAGAGGTATATACCCAGTCTGTGTTGCTACTTCTGAAATTTCTCAGGTATGAACCTACTTCTCTGAATAGCATGATGGTCTATTGCATTACTACATTTATCTTAATTGCACCAGTGATACATTTAGGCACAGAGGCTTCTTGCAGGTATGTACAACATGTTTAATTGCTTTTCATAGTGTTCTAGTCCTTGTATACAGATAGATGGGGACCTTTTACACACAATAGTCCATGGCCCCTTTTTTCTAGGAAGCCTCCAGTTACTGGAATCCATGAAGCAATCTGAGAGTAAAGCATATAAATCTATCCTCTTCCCTGGCATACAGCGCTATGAACTTTACCCCTTTCACTATTAATGCATTGTACCAGCCTTGTACACAGAAATTATACGTAAAAGATGTACTGCCATATCTGTCTTTCTACAAAATCCCGCAAATCCCCCAACAGATAAAACTTACTTCAGTGACTCTCTTCTGGATTCTGTAATTGATGATTTTCCTACGTAAAGTGGAAGCAGTCATATCCGAAAATAGTAGGAAAAGTTTGTGCTAGATAACCTAATAGGATAATGCTTACTCCAA
Source organism: Phyllomedusa bahiana (assembly GCA_025379985.1). NCBI lineage: Eukaryota > Metazoa > Chordata > Amphibia > Anura > Hylidae > Phyllomedusa > Phyllomedusa bahiana. The sequence continues at coordinate 10,498 of JAODAL010001914.1, forward strand.
CTATTATGTAACAATTGTGGTTAGAACTGGGTTAGGTTTGTGTTGTTGAGTCTAAAACTCCATAGAAGCTCTCTTTCACCCAAAAATAAAATGGCTTATTTGTAATTTTAAATGTATAGAAAAGGTAAAAACCTAACCAAGACATTTTTAATAGGGAAGTTTGGATGGAGGCTATTTAAGGTACTTCTCAGCATCATTTATAGATAATAAATTGGCACCAACTTATATGCACCACTATTATAGCCACCTCATTAAAGGGGTTGCCCAGTTCCAACAAAAAAATACAAACCTCTTTGTGCCCCATTAAAATAATCCCAAAGACTAAGCTCACCTTTCTCCATTTCTCTGTTCCAGTGCAGGGTTTCCTTGGTCTTCTGTTTGTGTTGCTTTTCTTCTGAATGGGGACGTCACTGCTGCAACCGCTGATTGGCATCACCATTCGGAAATAAACAGTTCTGAATAGTGATGTAAGCAGAGGCATAGTAAGCAATCAGTGGCTGCAGTAAAGATCTCAACTTCAGAAGAAGCAGAACGTAAACAGAAGACCAGAAAGACGCAGTGCTGGAATGGGGGAGCAGAGAAGGGTGAGTATAGATTGTTGCAGTTTTTTTCATGGAGCACCTGGAGCTTAGTATTTATTTGTATACCGTGTTTCCCCGATAGTAAGACACCCCCAATAGTAAGACGTAGCGGTGTCTTAGGGAGGTCACCTAATGTAAGACGTACCCCGAAAGTAAGACGTAACGCGGCCTGATGACGTCACTGCCTGTGTCGGGATGAGCGCACGGGAGGCCGGAGCAGCGAGGAGGCGGCGCGGTGCGGGAGACGGAGCAGCGGGGAGCCAGGTAAGTGTTTTTCTGCCTACAGCTGGCCCTATACCTGCCTACAGCTGGCCCTATACCTGCCTACAGCTGGCCCTATACCTGTCTACAGCTGGCCCTATACCTGCCTACAGCTGGCCCTATACCTGTCTAGGAGCTGGCCCTATACCTGTCTAGGAGCTGGCCCTATACCTGCCTACAGCTGGCCCAATACCCGACAACAGCCGGCACTATTCCTGTCAACAGCTGGACCTACACCTGCCTACAGCTGGCCCTATACCTGCCTACAGCCGACCCTATACCTGTCTACAGCTGGCCCTATACCTGCCCTATATAAGACATACCCCGAAAGTAAGACATAGTGGGACTTTTGGGGGTAAAAAGAATGTAAGACGCTGTCTTACTATCGGGGAAACACGGTAGGACAACTCTTTAATGTTTACTTATTTTACTGTTTTACAAACCTATGTAAATGATCTTGGCTATTTTCCCACAACATATACTCAGGTAAGAACAATGCTAATCACAAAACATCCTCACAGGTACATTCACACGAGGCAGGTCTCCTGTAGCTTTTGTTGCAGATTGGCTCCCAATTTATTGGGATTTTACTGTGGATTTTTATGATTTTTAAAGGGAGATGACAAAACCTGCAGGCAAGGTTTACATGCAGAATTTGGTACATATTTTTCCTTTTCCCACTGAAGCCAATGTAGATATATTTTCAGTAAAATCATGATAAATTCATAAACAAAATCTGAATCATAATCCTCAGATGATGTCTCATGTGAACCTACCTTATATCTATATCTGGTCTACATAATTGTGCTTCTCTTTTCTGTCTATTCTAAACATGGGAGGACTTGTGTCCTTACACCCCTGCCTCCCAGTTGTTTCAGTATCTGTGTATCTTGGCTATTGTGTGTGTCTTGAATCAGATTCTGGTTTCTCGAGATTGGTGTTCTAGTTTTTATTTGATTCTTGGTCCCTGACTCCATCTTTATTCTTTGACTTTGCTCTATTTGTTGACATAAAGGGACACATGTATGAAACTGTTTAGGTCCAAAACTCACTCTTTTGCCCATAGTAACCTAGTAACAGGTTCATACATGTGGCCCAAAATGTAAAGTAAAACATAGTAGAATGCATTTATCTTGTACTCGATTCCCTAAGAAGTGATGAACATAAATCATTTTAAGTTGTTAAGAAAAACCTAACACATACATTTTATATAATGGAATATATTTCATATGATATATTAAAACAACATAATAAAACTGCTTGATACATTGTACAAATGTACAGCTCTTAACCAAAGATTATAAGATCTGCATACATTAGTAACCCTTTTACCATTTGCATATAACTAATAATCACTCAAAGCAGCAACATGCTGTGCATGAAACCTAATGTGACACAATTGCAGATAACAAATTGTAAGTCAAAGCAGAAACCAAAGCTTCTTCATTTTTTTCTCTATGAGTGTCTGGTTGTAGGGAAATGCAAACACAGTTGTAAGCTGTTCCCTGATTTCCACAGAAGGATTCACACACAAGTATTTAGCAGTTGTGATCAACATCTTTTTTCAGATCAAAAAGCATTGTGAAAAAAACACCTGTGTCCTAATCAATGAGGAGGTAGAGACACAAAAACTTCCTGATATCATTCCTAGGTACATACCAATAAGGGCGACCACTACAGGAACTTAGACCAGGAGGACCCTAATATATCCCTTTCCTCACTGACAAAGAGACAAACCCAAACCAAATACCCACATTACAATACAATACACAAAATGAATAAGTGACCAAAAAGTGAGCAAACATAAACTAAGACAAATAATGATTACCACAAATAAATAAGGATACTGAAGATAATTAATCTTAGCACTTCGACTCTTTATTCCCAGATAGCAGGGTTCATCAGGAAGAACAGTTATATTACCCACAGTCACCTATTAAAAAAACACAATACTTGGATAATAAATCGAAAAATGCTTAATTCCCTTAATGGTTACGAAAGGCTGCTCTGTGTAGATCCATTGAGAAATATGACATGGGCAGGATGAAGGACAGCCAATAATGTCCATATGCTAGACAAACTCAGACAATGCTGAGCAAAAGACACAACATTTTTGTCCTGTGCTGTGTGACCCTAGGCTTTAACTCCTCCCTGACATGTCATGTATGACACAGTCGACTCACATTATTATGACCAACTCTTACATTCGATGTCGGCAGCGCGTAGCTCAGGAAGGAAGTCATGTGTTGTGAGCTGGCTTGGTGGGTATATACGGTGTACAGTAGGCTGTCTGCACACATGTCCCTCGTTGCTGTCATAGGTAAAAATGGGGAGTTGCAAAAAGGGATTATTATTGGCTTTCAGGCCAAGGTTGGCAATATTTCTGTAACTGTGCAGTGTGTGAACTGTTTGTGTGCTGCTGTGGTGAAAGTGCATTATGTCTGGACAAAAGGCAACACTGAGAATAAGCGACGTGGAAATTGTGGAGCACCATGGGCCACATGTATGAACCTGTTTAGGTCGAGAACTAACTTTTTGCCCATAGTAACCTATGGGCAAAAGAGTGAGTTTTAGACCTAAACAGGTTCATACATGTGGCCCCATGTGTATGCTACAACGGTGCGCAAGGATAAACTGGCACACTGTAGTGGAGCAGCTCTCCACCAAAATAATCCATAGGGCTACCAGGAGTGTGTCTAAATCAACAGTTCAGCAAACCCTACTACATATGGGAATCTGAGGCAGACGGGTGGTCGCTGCACATCTGCTGACAAAGTTGCATTAGCAGAAAAGGCTTCAGTTTTCACGGTAGCATTGAACTAGACCTCTGCTGATTGCTGGAAGAACACAAGCTGCTGGTGGCAGTATTATAATTTGTGGAATGTTTTTGTGCCGTTCTCTGGGCTCATCCATGTGGAAAGCAGTATCAACCAATTGGAATATGAATCCATGCTCGAAGTACACGTGGATCCATACAAGCTGAGTCTCTTTCCTGGGCAGAGGGGAGTTTACAGCCAGACAATTCCACAGGTCACACAGCTAGAAATGTCCAACATTGGTTGGAAGAGCCTGAAAAAGTCTTCTAAGTACTACCCTGGGCCCCTAAGTCCCCAGACTTGAACCCAATTGAGCGTGTAGGACCACCTTAATCATTGTGTTTGCTCTATGGATTCTCTTCCTAGTAGCCTCTATCATCTGTGGGATGCACTGCAGTCAGCATGGCTCCAGACACCTGTGACAATCTACAGTCTAGCAGCAGTCAGTGCTGCACACCACAATTTCTCTAAATATTAGCTGATTGTCAAAAGAATGTGACTTGACTGTGGAATTCATGCATCATACAAAGGTACTTTACCTCATTATTACATTATACTTATAATTGGGATCTTGGCCCAAACCTGTAAGGGTATGTTAACACGGCGTATTTGCAGGGTGTTATTCGGCGCCTAATTGCGCTGCAATATGGTGGAATTACGCCACGTAAATATGGTAATTCATAGCCCTCACTGAGTGCTATGATTTCCTGTCATTCTCACTGTCACGTCTTCCCAATGCTTACGCGCTGGGGAAACTAACAGGCAATGGGAGCCATCTATCAGCGCTTTAGAAGTATGCACTGGCCAGCTTGTACTTTTAAAACACCCAGCGTATTGCAGCATGTACAGTACGCGCCACAATACGCTGTTTGAACATACCCTAAGTCTTATAAAAGTAGGTGCTCCCTCCATCAGTGTTGATCCCTCTACCATAGATTCACAGTGAGTATAACTCTTTTATTAAGCACAGCAGTTTTCTTATACTGTATATTAGAATAAGTTTAATATGTGTTAAATATATTAAACTTATTAAACGTATTCCTGAGGATGCCAAAAAGGTGATTCAACTAGTATTCTCCACCATCCCCCCTCCTCTCATTAGTTCCTTTAGTACAATATCTGCTTTTATAACACCTACAGGTTTGGCCAAGATCCCTATGATGAGTGTAATCTGGTTATGAAGTAGTGTATTTTTGAATATTACAAAAGGGTTATTTAAGGTGGTCTTTATACTTAAGGATTATACATATATTTGTCTTGTTTTTATCTGTCTATACAGTATATGGTACCATTTTTGTGCTTTAAGTGGAGGTTTGGACTACAGTACTTACGGACGATTCATATTCATATATTGCTTGTAAATGTTTACCTTTAATAACAGAAATGTGGTAATTGTATGCAATGCTACAATACATTAGTACATTAGTCAAGTACAAGGTTCAGGCATTCATTCTTTCTAGTTTTCATATACCCTAGCGGGACTAAAAAAATTAATTAAATAAAAAAAGTAATAATTAAAAAAAGAAACGCCAGAATTCAGTTTGGCGCCTTTCCCAAAAAATGGGAAAAAAGTAATCAAAAAGGCTTATGTGTCCCAAAATGGTACAATAAAAAATACACTTCTTTCCTCCAAAAGTAAATCTTACTTGAGCTCACTCGACTGAAAAATAAAAAAAAAGTTCTGGGTCACCGAAAATGGTAATGCAAAGTTAATTATTGTTATTTAAAAAAATTTATCTTTTTAAAAGTAGTATAACATAATGGAAACTATATAAATTTGGTAATACTAGAATCATACTAACATGCTGGAAAAAGTTAACATATTGTTTATACTGTATGTATGTTGCAATTTTTCCCTATCTTACCCCATAAAATATTTAGTTTTGATTTCCCAATACACTATATGGTAAATTCATTTTTTTAATAGTTTTTCATCAGACAGTGTATCATAGAGTCCAAATTATAGCAAATCGATCCAGCAATTCCAAAAGGATAATTAAAAGTCCATACTTTATTGGCAATCCATTAAAACAGCATATAACTGCGGCATAAGAATAGCTGATGCGTTTCGGGGAGACCACGCTACCCCTTACTCATAGCATGCTATTCTTATGCCGCAGTTATATGCTGTTTTAATGGATTGCCAATAAAGTATGGACTTTTAATTATCCTTTTGGAATTGCTGGATCGATTTGCTATAATTTGGATTTCATGTGCTGTGACCAAGCGGATCCGTGCACCTCCATCTGGGAAGTGGTGAGCTGGCTTATTTGCTGAGTTTGAGTGTATCATAGAGCACTATTGAGGTTTTTTTTTACGCGGATTATTGCCAAAGAACAACAACAACATTTTCTGTTTGTTTTTCATGTCATCCCATTGACTTAATTGTAAATTTTTCCTTCAGTTTCCAAGTCAAACACAGTGAAGGAATGAACATGTTCCAAGTTTTTTGAAAATATGATGGTTTTGAAACCTGACCTCAGAACATTTGAGTCGTGTAGACTACAACTCAGATTTTCTATTGAGGTCTATAGGGATGATTTTACAGTTGGTTTTTGACAGTTTTGAAAATCCAAATCTGTGTCAAAGACGAACTATAAATCCTTGCCATGTAGATGGACACGAAGGGTTTTCCTATATGGCTGTTTTCTCAGAAACTGCTCTTCAACCCTGCTCCTACTTCCTGATCAGGCTGTGGGCATTTCTTTTTAAATGTGTTTATTAACACTCCAATACAGCAACGTTGAATAGTTGATTATCACTAGACATGCATTTATGGGTTACAAACGTTTACCGAGTGAAGTGCCTTCTTTTCCTTTTTTTCTGTTAAACAAATAAAAATATTAAACTAAATAACGATAGAGCTCATGAGTCCATCTCGTTGATGCAGGCGTCTTCTTTTTCCAGCCTGTGGGCATTTCTAAAGCACTTACTGACATTTCAGCTCTACTATTACTAGCTGTGTTGGTTAGAGGAACATTTGTCAGTAAGAATGATAAATAAGTTCCTGTATCGCTGAGAAGACGCAGCATGGAGTGACACTGGCGAGGTTCATTTGCCAAGTCTCCCAGACCACCGTGTACAACATTCGGATAGTGTGGGCTCAAAGGCTGTGCCTATACTATCTGTAGCAGGAGTTGGCTGTAATGGACAGTTAGACCACAGCTGCAATGACAGGGAACAGTGCTAGCTCCAGTCCCAGCCATTTGTCCCCTAGATGCCATGGTCAGTAGCATTTTCTGCATCTGTGAGGTTTACAGAGGGAGGGGGCTCCCTCTGTCATCCATGGGCCCCCCTGTTCTCCTGCAATAGTTATTGTTGTGTCTTTAATCCAATTTATAAAATTCTTGTTAGGAATTATACTCTGTCCTTTTAAGGTTTCATGCCCTCTGGCCTAGCCTCACTCTGGATAGGAACAGAGCCAATCTGGGTTCTGAACCTGTGTCCAATCTGCGGCTGTGGCGGAGACCTGAAATTAAAAAACATGATACCAATGAAAAAATAAACTGTCCCACAAATAAAAGCCCTTACAAAAGTGTACGGCTTGAAAAAGTTGGGAGTGTGATCTCTAAAAAGGGACGGAAAACTTAATGACAGTCCAAGGTGGCAAAAGTTTTAGCTATGCCACTGCACTATCCCGACCAGGGCTGCAAAAGCATAGGTAGGAGGTCAGTGGACTAGAAAACCTTCTGTAAACAAGCAGGTGAGAAAAGCAGCAAGGCATTTGATAATAATCTATATTTACTTTTTCCTAAATGTTTAAAACTAATCAACGAGATTAGAATACCCATTTAATGTCTAGGCAGCATGCTCTGGGTACATCTGTTTCATAGACTTCTCTATGATACTTAAAAAAGTTTAAAAAAAAATAAAATCCAATAAAACACTCTGCACGCTGACTGTTTTCTTATGCCTTTTATTTTCTTTAAAACACCATTTTTGTACCGTTTCACATAGCAGTTTTTTGGGGTGAATTTTTGTGCAGCCACATGTTAAATCAAAGTATATTGTGGAATATGTTTTTTTTAAGAATGCTCTAGGGATGGCATTTTTTGTCCCCAAAGACATCCTTATAGGACTTCAAAATATCAGAAAAGCTTGTTAATTTAAAAATGTTAAAATTAACAAAAGACACCAACAAAAGTGTCGGTAAAAATGCACGGTAAAACACAGAGATTTTTCCGAAAATAAAATGTAGAAAAAATGTAGTACAAATTTTATTTAAAAAAAAAATGGTTTCTTAAATGTTTATTGTTTCACGCATTTAAAAAAAAACAAAAAAACAGAAAAGAGATAAAGGCTAAAGATAGTAAGGATAGTTTTATACAGAACATTTTTATGAATTTTTTATTGCAATTTCCTGCTTTTTTACCCAAAAAACTCAGCAAGATGTTGAATGAAAAGTATAGTAAAATATTAAATGCACTAAAAATAATGTAATTTTTTAATGCCATTTTTCCAGAATTTATGTATTTTTTTGGGTCAGTGGCATACATTTTGAAACACAGCATTCTCTTCACATGCTTTTCTTTCTATAGGCTTTTCTATAGGACTAGAAAACACAAAAAAAAACCACTTCAGATTCAGTTTTTGTAAGCAAAATAAACACAGAAAAAAAGAGTACGTGAAGGCAGCCTTAAATCATACTGATCCAAGATCAGCACACTGGGAAGCTTACAATGTGTCACTATTGGAATTATTTTTAATATAGAAAAAAGTAAAGCATAAACTAGGGTTCCTGTGCATGATGTAGCTGAGCAAAAAGTAAATTTCAGTGGTTTTGTATTTATCACAGTGAGCCATAGTTTTATGTGCTTTACCTGTACTCACTGAGAAACTTGCATGAGCAATTATCATGGTTCGGCTACATTGTGTAATGGTGGTTTCACATGGTGCGGTTTTGTGGCATTTTTGTTGCATTTTTTCACTTGCAGTACTGCACAGCAATTACACTGCCATTATTACCAGCGAGCCTCTTTCAGTTATCTAAAATGTTTTGCCGGGTTTTACAAGTAAGTAATCAATTGCTTTGCTTAGGAATCCACAAGACTTCAGACACAATAATTGGTTACTCACTTGTAACACCTATTGAAACATTTTAGATAACTGAAAGAAGCTTGCTGGTAATAAAGGCAGATTAATTGCAGTGCAGTACTGCATGAGAAAAAACGCACCAGCAGCTGCAGGTTAAAGCTGTCAGAATGGGCCAATCCCATACTTACAATACCACAGCTGCCACCCAGCAATGGACCATCATATTATAGGGTATGCTTCTGATGGTAACCCGGATCTTCCCTATATCCTTAGTGCCTTGGGGTAATAGTTACAGAGGGTTAATGTCAGCCTTGGAGATGCCAAAAAATACTGCTGGTTGACACCAAACTCCAAGGATAAAAACAGAGAGGCATCTGTTAGAGCCTCCATTACTAAGAGTGGAATGAAAATAAACACAAACAACAAACACAATGTATTTAAATAAATTCGAACACTGGTCCGACGTAGTCCAATGAATCTGACATAATTCAACAGGCCCCATGTAGTTCAAAGGGGAAACCTGTAGAAAACAGAAACACTACAAAAAAACATGACAGTACTAAACTCCATTCCCTGCACTCTCTGCAGATAGTTACTGCAGTTGATCTTCTGGAGGTGCTGGGGATGGAGTTGAGGCCACACAGTATGATCCTGGAAGGGTACAGGCCACAGCTGCAGAGCAATCTCCAGGATGTTGTGGCTCTAAGCTATGGTCTGTACTCCCTCTCTTGCACCTCTCCCCAACCATTATGTTATGCGGCCTAGTGTCAACACTAAATACCCCACCTATTAAACTATAACCCAACCACCACCTCCACCTATCACTCCATGGGGAGTTTCACAGAGGTGGGAAATGTGCAGGAAAGCGCTGGAAAAGTGATGATTCGAAAATTATTTTGGGCAAAAGCACAAAGAAGAGTCGTGGCCAGAAGAAGCCATTATGGCAGTCTAGGCTGAAAGGAAAAGGAAACAAGGGGAAGAGAACAACTCCAATTAGAGAAGATATCACGGGCTGTAACTACACTGTAATCACTTATAAGTCTGTAGAGGGACTACAACCCGTAGTCACATGTGATGGTCGCATTTGGTCAAGGTCTAGAAGTATTATTTGGTCTTTAGGTAGAAGTAACAGTATGACAATTAGGCCATGTTCACACGGCTTAAAATGGGCCGTATTTCGGTCTGTAATTACGCGACAAAGTGCGCAAATTACGGGCTGAATATGGCCCATTCATTACGGTAATCCACAGTTCTCATAGAGAACTATGGATTACGTCTCCTCTCCCTGCTCGGCGAATACGCCGAGGGGGGAGATAATTGACATATACAATATTGATCAGTAATTAAATCTTATGCTGGCTGCTTCTTAAGAGACACCAAATGAAAGTCTGAATCTGCGGGTATTTTTGCAGTAAGACGTGTAAATATATGCCAAGTGTAGGAGTTTACATCAATTATCCCAGAAAACATCTGCAGACACTGAGGGGTTAATGTTTTTAATTTGGCTTGGGGTTCTTAAGGGTTAATGGTTTTAATCTATTTAAGAAATGGCTGTAGAACATGATGCATATGCCTGAGGAAGGGGTGGAGTTTACCCCGAAACGTAGCACGCAGGTGCGTCGCGCAGGTGTGCCATCTCTGCGCCGCTCTGCTCGGGACTCTCTGGCGTCTCCAACAATGAACTGATCTGAACGACCGGGAGGTCGCAACATAACGCTGAGTATTGCTTCAGAATTCAATGTCCATTATGGTTATGCTGTACAATGCGGTCTAATGCCTGAATATGGATGCTTTTTACACGATAAATAGAGATAATTGACATGTCATTTTCTAGCGGAGTATACGCGCCGCTAGCAATGATTGTCTATGGGCCGGCGCCCCCGGCCACACGGCGTAACTGCGGGGAGTAATTACGTCCCGCAGTTAAGCCATGTGAACATAGCCTAAGGGTATGTTCACACAGTGTGTTCTGTCCGTGTGCACATATGTTATTAGATGCATGTTTGGATCCATGCATCTAGCAAATAGCAGTGTGTTTTATATTGCTTGCAGTGTAAAACACGCATCGGCGATCAGACGAGTGATCGCCGATGCGTGTTTACTTGCGTCTTTCGGATGCATCTTTCGGATCTCTTCAAAGAATTGTCATGTCAATTCTTGATTGAAAGATGCAGCAGACGCCCTATTTAAAACTATAGGGTGCGATCATGCTGCAGGCAAAACGCATCCAAACACGTACCTACGTGTTGGATGCGTGTTGCATCCGATTGATGCAGCAGTTTTGGATGTGATTTTCGGATCCAAGAACGCGGTGTGAACATACCCTAATATGTATAGTATTTTTGCTCCATGTACAGGTGTGTGATTTGGTAAATTACTATTTAGAGGTTTTACACTATCATACATAGATGAACGCTGTTGAAAAAGCAAATTTGTCAGCACTGATTTTCGTTGTACAGTGTACTGCCGAGGTGATGTACAGTATCTATGTGGAAAACACGTAAAATTAGTGTTAGAAACACATGTTTTTTATCTTTCAAAGATAGATGCAGCAGTTCACAATGTGGCATGAAAAATGCTGTGTGAACCAAGTCCTGTAGAGCAAAATCTAACCCAGAGGGCCAGTGTCCCAGATGCTTTAGGACCCTAGCAATGCCCCTCAGTTACGCCATTCACTGTAGGACATAAATAATTTGTTACTTTTACTCCGTAGGTGAGTATGATTATGGTGATACCAAATATTTATAGTTTTTTTATAGAAAAAAAAAGGAAATGATTGGTGCTCACCATATTTCAACATGTTAAATCTCAATATATGTGTCCTCTGATGGAAGGAAGAAGATCCCATTGGACCTCGAGCGAAAGTATAGTTTTGTCATGCTCTAGTACTTTTGCTCAAGAACAGCACATTAAATTGGAAAAAATAAAACTTTTATATCAGTTTTGGTAAATAAAGCCTTTTTAAAGGGCAGTTCATATCACTGGTCAACACTGAAATTATTACTGACTTAAAAAAGTCATAGTCGGTAGTATCGTGGTGTGTATATATGACCTTGAATTTTTTTTTACTGGCTCTCGTTTTAAAGATATTTGATTTAGTTCATTTTCTATGTTTCACCGTGTAAATTTATCCAGTTGGACTGTAACAACATCCTAAATAAGCCTAGAGTATAGTAGTATTGCATCACATTGCATAATACCATCATGCACACATCATCAATAGTTTATGGCACCATTTTCTGATGCAATTCAGTACTACTGCCAGATGGCTGCTGAAGTAAGCTGACGTCAGCAGCGTACTATATAAAGCCCAGTCACAAAGGTTGAGTATTTCAAATATTTCAGACTTCAAGGGGTTTTGCCACGAAGTAAAATTGATGTGGAAAGTTTGTAAATTAAATAATAAACATTTTCACCATTTATCATTAAAAATTCTGCACCATTTTTCTTTTAGCTGCTCCTTTAGTGATCCATTGTTTACAGCTCGTCTCCAGGGGATACGACCAGGGCTGAGAGCTTCTCAGTCCTGGTTGCACATGCTCAGACATCACCTCTCTTCTCAGGCAACTACTGAGTGTTCAAACCCTAGGGACTGTCATTATACTCCCGTCCTCTGTGCTCCTTAGTAATTAGTCAAACAGTGCAAATAAATAAAAAAAAAGAAACTTCAATGAGGTCTGTGCATTGATAAAGAGAAAAAAAATCCACAGGTTTGGTTCCTGCAGGGATTTGAACCGAGGACCCTTGTGCCTGGAGTCAAAAGTTTTACCTCTGAGCTATAATGTAGCTACTTACAGTTCTACACATAAACAGACCTTTCTTTGACTAGAGAGAGGAAAGGCCTGGTGATGTCATCCTGCAGGGTCACATGATATGCAATTCAAACAAATCACGCACGCCCCCTACTGAGCACACAGAGCTGCATGCAGGAGGTATGAAATGAGATCGTGGCAAAACCCCTTTCATGGGATACAGTTTAAGCTACTGTTACATAAAACTGTTATCATTTTATCCATTTAGTTAAAGGGGTTGTCTCGCTACAAAGAATAGCTTTCAAATTGTAGGGAACACAAAATGAAGACATTTTCCAAATATATTGCTTTGTTCATCTGTTTTTGTTAAGGAGATACAAGTGAATTAATCAACTCCCTGGCTATTTCAGTTTCCTCAGTAACCGACCTGTGTACATCTCTCCCCCCTGCTGTTTGTTCTATGTGATAGCAGTGAGTGAAGTCATCACACAGGTCACAGCAGCCTCTGTGCTGCTGGGCAGTAAAAAGCTTGATTTATCTAAAGTAAACAGCTCTAATTAGGGCTTTTGTTTCAGGGATCAGATAAAAAGTCCTGCTAGTAGTTTCAGAAGCTTCTGAGCTAATCTGATCTAATTAGCAACTGAAAGCACAGCATTGAATACACCATGGAACTGTATGCAAATTAGAGTCAGTCTGAACCAGGAAGTGACAGAGTATTTCTTTCATGCATCCTATGAAACTCTGTAGGGAGACAACTCCTTTAACCCCTTCACGACCTTGGGCGCATTTATACGTCCAGGTCGTTTGGGGGTTCACGCACCTGGACGTATGCATGCGTCCTGCTTTAGAGTTCGCGCGATCGGCGCAGGGTGTCAGCTGTATATTACAGCTGACATCCCGCAGCGTCGGCCCCGACCCGCGATCACTCCGTGGGAGGGGGGGGGGGGTGCGGTTAACCCCTTAATTATCGCGACCATCGGGTCGCAATAACTAAGAGAGACGCAGGAGGAGATCGCTCCTCCTGCGTCTCTGTCTGCGACAGCAACTGCACGGATCGCTCCATCCAAAAAACGGATTTAAAACTGATCAAAAAGTCTTGTCCCCCCAAAAATGATACCGATAAAAACGTCAACTCATCCCGCAAAAAAACAAGCCTGTATACAGCTCCATACACAGAAAAATAAAAAAGTTATGGCTCTCAGACTATGGCGATGCAAAAATGTGTTTTCCTGTTTGAATAAAAGTGTTTTTATTGTATAAAAGCAGTAAAAAATAAAAAAATATACAAATTGGGTATTGCTGTAATCGTATCGACCTGCTGAGTAAAGCTAGCATGTCATATCTAACTGCGTTTTTTTCCCCCCATTTTCATGGCCCAATGCTAAAAAAAACAATGGAACACCTGTGCACCCAAAATGCACAATACACCCCTAGATGAGGGGTTTTGAATCTAAAAAGGGGCGACTTCTGGAAGGTTTCACCTGTTCTGGTACTTTGGGGGCTTTGCAAATGCGACATGGCCCCACCAAAATCTGCGTTCCAAAAGCCAAATAGCGCTCCCTCCCTTGTACGCCCTGCCATGCGCCCAAACAGCAGTTTACACCCACATGTAAGGTATTGCCGAACTTGGAAGAAATTGCTTAACAAAGTTTTGGGGTTCTTTTTTCCAGGATTCCTTGTAAATATGAAACATTTTAAGCTAAAATTGCAGATTATTGGAAAAAAATGTTTTTTAATTTTCACAGCCTAATGCTAAAAAAAAAAAATTTGTGAATCACCTGTGGGGTCGATATACTCACTACACACCTGTATATACCTTAAGAGGTGTAGTTTCCAATATGGGGTGTTTATTAAGTTTTAGCACCTTAGGGCCTCTTCAAACCTGAAATGGCGCCTAAATAAAATTGCATTGAAAATGAGACCCCAGAGTCCAGTAGGTGCTCCTCCTATTCTGGGGCTTATGGTTGACCCAAATAATGTACGAGGGCCACATATGGGATATTTCTAAAAACGGCAGACCTGGGGGAAATGATATTACATTGCATTTACCTAGTCACATTTACCGTATTCCAGTGAATAATGGATAAATATTGAAAATCTGCAAAAATAGTGAAATTTTGAAATTTCACCTCCACTTTGCTTTAATTTCTGTGAAATACCTAAAGGGTTAACAAACTTCCTAAACACTGTTGTAAATACTTTAAGGGGTGTAGTTTCTTAGATGGAGTCATTTTTGGGGGTATCTAACATACAGGCCCCTCAAATCCATGTCAGAACTGGAATGGTCCCTAAAAAAATGTATATTGCTAATTTTCTTGAAAATGTGAGAAATTACTACTAAATTTCTAAGCCCTCTAATGTCATAAAAAAAAGGACATTTAAAAAATGATGCCAACCTATAGTGGACATATGGTAGATGCTAAGTATAAACTATTTTATGATGAATAATTATCTGTCTTGTACGCAGAAATTTTGGAACTTTCAAAATCACAGATTTTTCAAATTTTTCATGAAATTTTGATATTTTTCACAAAAAAAACAAGACTTGTATGGATAAAATTTTCTTACTAACTTAAAGCACAATGTGTCACGAGAAAACAATATCAGAATCACATGGATAGGTAAAAGTGTCAAAAAGTTATTCTCACATAAAGTGACACATGCCAGATTTCAAAAATAGGGCTGTGTCAGGAAGGCCAAAACTGGCTGGGTCCTTAAGGGGTTAAAATACAGAACACTAATGCCTTGAAAGTGCATTAATACCGAAACTGAGTCTTAAAGGGGTTTTATCGTTTGAAGTGTTCATGCTCTTCAACTAATTCTGTGAGATTGAATTTGAAATCCAGGGGTGTGTCTCTCCTGTCAGGAGATGTGTCTCTCCTCTCAGCAGGAGTGTCTCTCCTCACTGAAGAGCTGTGACATCATCATTCTGTAGTTGCAGTAGAAGGGGAAGGATGTCTAGAGAGGACAGCTCTACAGCCTCCTGCAGTGTTCTCTTGTGTCTTCAGAGCCTTCATCTCCAGGCTCCACAAGCTCCTTGCTGTGCTATAACCAGTTATACACACAGCCTGATCTGATGAAACACATGTGAGGAATGCACACTGCACCCCCTCCTCCTCTGTTATCAGGCAGGAGACTGTGTGACTGTGTTATATGGAGGGAACACAGGATATAGGACTGTGTTATATGAGGGGATCTATGAGTTAAACAGTCAGTAATAAGCCAGATCATTCACCTTAGAGCTGGGAGATGAGTATACAGCCAGCAGACCTCTCACATAGCTGGTTTTACTTTCGGTTTTAACAGCTCAGAGGGGAGTAAACACAGAGTGTGCAGGCAGCCAATCACAATGCAGGGTGCGTGTCCGGGGAGTTTCCTATCTAGGGGGTGTATCCCAACAGGCTGAATGAAATGTCAGTCAGCCAATCACAGTGCAGGAGGCATGTCCCGACTAGCAGCAGCAGAAATAGAAAACAGATGCACAGAAAAGCTCATATCTGCAATACTAAATGACTTAGGTAATGCAGCCCAATTACAAAAGTGCTAATTTTTACTGTCCCCATAATCTGAGACATGATCTTTGTAGCGAGAAAACCCATTTAAGGCTGTGCTTTGCACAATGGAAACCGTCTTCCATATATTCCAGTAGCACATGCTGTCCACATGAAAGAGACATGCGATATCTTAAAGCAGCTACTGAATTCTATTGAGTATAGCAAGCACAGCTGGCACCTCTGTGGTGATTTGGAGGTAGTTGAACTTTTAACATGACTGCAGCAGAGATATACAAAATACATGTATTTCTTATGTGAGTGGGATAGCAAAGGAATTGCACTACTTGCAGAAGGAATGGATTCACAGACAAAATGTATGAAATGGAGAGAAGAATATCTAGTACCCAGCTCTGGTCAAGGCTCACAAAATCCTGCTACCATCCCTTCACATCAAACTAGGTTTGATGAAGAACTTTGTGAAAGCCATGGACCGGACTTAGCCTGCTTTCCGATACCTGCTCAAAAAATTCCCTTGACTCAGCGAGGCTATGATTAAAGAGGGAGTTTTTGTGGCTCCTCAGATTCAAGAGCTCCTCAAAGATGATCGGTTCAACAACTTGCTGCAGGGGGATGCGAAACAAGCATGGAGTGATTTTCGCCTAGTGTTTACTTTCTCGGGAATGTTAGGGCAGAAAACTACAAGGAACTAGCAGAAGACATGTTGACGCAGTATCAGAAACTTGGCTGCAATAGGTCTCCTAAAGATCCACTTCCTTCATCCCCTGGATTTCTTTCCTGACAACTGCAGTATTTTTAGTGAGGGACATGGCAAAGGTTTTCATCAAGATATCGCAATAATGGAAAAAAGATACCAGGAAAATGATCCACTACCATGCTGCCTGGACGCTCCCCAGAGATGTTCCTGAACTCTGTACAAAAGACAGGCAAAGAAATCTAAGACATAGTCTATGACTTGACTTTTTACAGGTATTAACCATAGGCCTATTACTATTAGCATGTATTTCGTGATGTAAACAGTAATAACAGATTTTTAAAAAAACTAGAGCCAATTTTGCATTTTGACTGTCATATTCATGTTGAGCACAACAACAATTGATAAGAAATGCCTAATTTTATTTTAGCAACATGACTTTTGTAAAAATTTACAGTGTATTTTTACAACAATTTCAGGATACATATAAATTATTGAATTACTTTTATTAACCCCTTAAGCCACCATGACATTTTAGTATGTCAAGGCAGCGATAAGGGAGTATGGAGCAGGATCGCTGATTGCTGATGTTTAGCCCCAGACAGGGAGTGCTAGAACCACCATCTTTGTGTAGCCATTTGTATTGTTTATACAATACAAAAGGGTGAACTGATGATCAAATCCCTTAGTGGACAAGTACTATTTGTTGAATCCATAGTAAAAGTGGTACAGGACAAGCATTAATACTGATGTGTTTCAGGTCTTTAGAATCTAGACCCTTAGTCGAGGCAATTAAAAAAACGCAAAGGCACATATTTATAAAGTGTTGAGCTTAATAAGACACCTGTAGAAGCGTAATTGGGAATGTAGATATAGGAACATAAGTGAACTATACATATATATATATACAAAACAGATAAAAATATATTAATAATGTAATATCAAATTCTGTCTGCTGTTTAGACCGTATGGTTCACGTATATTGAGAGAGAAAATCTGGAAAAATTCTCTATTTAAGAGTTTCCTTCTATGATAACCACCTCATGAAAAAAGATTAACCCTCTCAATGCCCTGAACTTCAAGAGAGTCAGTTTTAGGGCATGTTCACATGATGTACATCGTGTGTTTCAGGAGCTCGCGCTAATATGCACGTACTCCCGCGGCTGCTGGCCCCATTGACATTCATAACTCGCGGCGCATATTCACCGCAAGTAATTGACATGTCACTTATCTCCCCGCGCGTACAATATGATGCGCGTAATCCATCTCGGCGCGCATCTTGCCCGTATTAGAGCACAAATGCGTGGCAAAATGCACGCCGAAATTACGCCATGTGAACATACCCTTACCTGAGTGATGAATAGAACAATGACATAAAATGGCTGAAATACCATGGAAATCTGAGTGACGTCGATATATGACGTCGAATCCTCTCCTTTAACTTGCATGTTGTACAACCAATATATTGAATGTAACATGTTGTACAAGTTATCAAATACACTGTATAGCGTTGATTTCAATTGACATATTGTTTCATGTTATATGTGTTGTTAGATAGAAATTTAAAGAAACAGGACGATTTCATGAAATTGCAACATATGCATCTAGTGGCTCCACACCGCAAACAGCCCTTATGTTGTACCCACGTTCGTATAGTGGAAGATATAGGTGTAAACAGACTCGGAGATAATTGCTGTCTCAAAGTGGGAGCCCTACGAGCAGTAAATCTGACACCAGAAGAAAGTGTGTGAGATAGTAGGGAATCAGCCTGTAACATGGGTAAATGTTTTTGATTATATTTTAAAGCAAAGTGATGGTTTCAGCTCACCTGTTAAACTGGGCGCGGTTCCTGCAAGTCCTCCGACTGCTAGAAATAACTCTCCAGAAGGTAAAAAAATAATGGACCAGCCCAAGTATGAGGGTAGAAGGCAGCAAAAATAATAAACACTTTAATGAGAAATGGTATAAAAGCAAAAAAAAGCCACAAGGAAAAATAGTGCAACAAACAACGCCTTGTTGACGCGTTTCAAATCCAACGATTCTTAATCATAACAAAGACTCACTGACTCTCACTTCCTTTTAAAGGAAACACCCATATCCTGGGCGGAGTAAACAGTGTATCATTACACACAAACATTAATAGTTTAAAATTAGGTCTGTTCTGAAATTTAAACCAAAGGGGTGTGTGGTATTCAGCATTAATATCCAATAACCCTCTCTATTCAATAAAGATCTCCTATTATCACCACCTCTTTTCCCAATTGAAACAGACTCTAGACAAAAAACTTTAAAACTTGAGACATTTCCCTGATGTATATAATGAAAATGTTTTGAAACATTGGAGACACTGCGAGTATCCATATGGGCAACCCCGTAAATGTGTTCACGTACTCTTTTAAGCGTCTTGCAGTGCATCCAACGTATCTTAAATTGCACTCTGTACATTCAATACAATAAATTACATTAGTAGATTCACAGTTTAGGAATTCCTTTATAACAAGAGTATTATCATCAATAAGACATACATATTTTAATTATTTTTTTATATTAATAAAGAATATTGTTGTTATTGTTGTCACTCTATAAAAGAACATTGTTAGTCTTTCTAAAACAAGACTCCCTCAATATGTGATTGGTTTCATACAGCAATAACTTTTTCAAAGCTCTAAAAAATGTTTTCAAAAGAGTATCCCTTAGTTACAAAAAAAAAACAGAGCTTCATAACAATAAAAAGGAAGACTGTAAACTTCACAACTCAGTAATGTTTCAGATGCTTTAGCTGCTGGATTTAACATTACTCAGATAGACTTTGTCATTCAGTGAAGTTCAAAAAGGAGAACTGAGTCCTTTCCTGTTTCAATCCATTCCACAGTGGCTATGATAATGTCTGTCTCTGATTTGATCTCAGCACTCCATCTGAACCATTATTACCAATTATATATTTTACAGTATATAAAACTTAAAAAATAAACCCCAACTTTATCTGAGATCTAACCCATCTCTTCAACCTATCCCTAACCATTGGCATCTTCCCTTCTTTCAAACACAATCGGTAGGAAGCTATACCTTGACCCCAGATCTGTGTCCGACTACTGCTCCCTCCCACTAGTCCCATTCAAATCTCCTCGAACAACATCTTTATCTTAAAATGTCCTCCCATCTCATACATCCCATACACTACACACACACACAAAAACTCTACACATATTAGGTATCGACACGACCATAAAAACCTTTAGAATTAATCTAATAAGTTATTAAGTGTGAATGGTGTAAAAAAGACAACAAAATTGAAAAAAATGTTAATAAAATTGAATATAAAATTCTGCAATAATTTATAAGTAGACTTAAACTATTCCACCAAAAGGTAAAACTTTTCCCGAATAAAACAAGGCCTCATACAACTGCGTCATTGAAAAAAAAAAGTTATGATTGTTGAAACACAAGAAGGAAAAAACTAAAAAAATGCGCTGGTCATTAACTACTTTTCAGGTGTTCGTCTTAAGGGGTTAAACTTTTATTCCTCTCCAGTACATCCTCAATTCTGCTTGTCGGTTAATCTACCTTTCTTCTTGTTACTCCTCTGCCTCTTACCTCCACAGTTAATTCAGTTCAAGCTATTAAACATGACCTACAAGGCTCTCCATAACCTGTCTCCCCATACATTTCTGTCTTGATCTCCCGATACCACTCCTCACGCAATGTCAGATACCCTCAGGACTTCCCTCTTTCCTCCTCTCTTGTCTGCTTCTCATAAAGTGGCCTCAGAGATTTCTCCTGTACACCCCCCATACTCTCACCCCCCCATACTCTGGAACTTGCCACCCAACACATCAGATTCTCATCCACAGTTGAAACCTTCAAAAGTAACCTGAAAACCCATCTCTTCTGGATAGCCTGTAGCTTACAGTAACCCTCTATCACTGCTCTACCATAAAAACAGCTTCTTCCCTTAGTTTCTGACTCCTTTCACAGCACTCCTTCAAGGGCAAGGCCCTCTCTCCCTCTGTCCAGGTTTGTTTCTTATTTATTAATAGTTTTTGTACTTGTTCTTGTTTTATGTCATGTACTTAAACCACTATTCAGATGTATAGTGCTCTGGAATTTATGGCGCTTGAAAATAAATGATAATGATGATAATAATAACGAAAATGATAAATGCAGTACTAAGGATTGTATTTGGTAATCCGTCACAGGAGAAGTACATGTGGATGCATAGGCATTAGACTCACATTTATCTAATGTTAAGGTGGCTGAGTTAAAGGGAAGCTATCACCAATATAGATTTTTTTTTAATAATTAAAATGAGATACTGATGCATATTCTTTTCTTAGCTGTTTTAATTTTCTAATTGTAGATTTGTGTATTTCAGTTTTCTGTACATGTTTATGGGGGCAGACATCTTGCTTGAACTGCTTTAGAGCATTTAGAGAGATGCTTTACAGCAGCTACATGGACATAGGCTCCATTGAACAAGAGCAGACCCATTGACTTCTATAGGAGAGTTTTCTAGGCACGCTCTGTGACCTAAGAAGAAGTCACTATGCAGGGAGAAGGAGAGGGGGAACTGTGACTATATTTTATTGTGAATGGTGGATCCTGTGTTAGCTATACAAAACAAGAAATGTCAGACTAATACTGATCCTAATACCCAAAGTAAAAACTGTAGGATTTTTAAGATTTTTTTATTTAAAATATTGGTATAGTGAAATGAAAAATTAAAAAAAACATAACCAGAAAGTTCTTTAAAAAATGTGTTTAACATAAAAACATGAGTTAAACAATAGGTTATTTTTTGATGATATTTTGACTTTAAAGGGGTTGTGTGACAAACCCCAAAAAATAAGAACATATAGTGCAGTAATAGTAAAGATAAGCAGTAACTGTCTGTCACAAACCAGTGTGTGAATGACTTACAGACACTGTTATATCACACATTACCTCCATGTTGGATCTTTCTCCTCACTGGGCTAGTGGGTGTAGCTACAGTTGCTAGGTGCGCTGTATGAAAACTACATTTCCCATAACAGCCTGATTCTTCCCAGCTGAGCTATAGATTCTATATACTATGTCCACCCCAAATTATTAACATATATACAGTATGTGTGTATAGCCCTCAGTCTCCTTTCTACTCTGCAGAGCTGTCCCTTATACCGCAAGTCTGTCAGTTCAGCTCAGTTATGTCACTAACCAGGAAGTAACTCAGAGCCTGTCTTACTTCCTGTAGGACAGGTTTCTGCTGAGGTGGCCATTTTGTTCTTCTATAATGATTATCCCCTAGATAAAAGGAGCAGACTTTTCTAATTAAAAAATATTTTGGATTTTTTTCATTATGACATGTAGTTTATTTATTTATTTTTCTTTTTTTCCCAGAGAACCCCTTTAAGCAATCAAAACCAGGTGATTTCTTAGCAGCACTGGCATCTTGAGCATAATGGAAAAATGTCTGTTCAGGTTAGTGCATTTGTATAGAAACTGAAAGTTAGATCCTATAATATTGCCCAAGGGAGTGTCCCTATTTTGTTCCTGTTCCCATATAAGTAGCTTGATTGGTGCTATATGGGGGAGTGGGGATTAACCTTTTGCTTGAACCATAGGTCTCCATAGCCACAGTAAATACTGTATGCTAGAAAGAAAAGGTGATGTGTTATACTCAAAACTTTTTAGAACACTAAAATAACTACCTTTTGACACACTGCTCCTATTAGGCAGACAGAGCACACCATGGCTTTAATATAATGACAAACATTATGTGATCATTATTCTGACAAGCACTGTTTGCTCATCTTCTGTTGATCTCTGGTAACAGAGAAACAGGTGCAGAAACTGGGAACTTTATCCAGCAGCTAGGAATAGGATGCTCATATGAAGCTTCCTGCCAGCAGAGAGGTTATCGTGGGAGGATGTGGGAGATAAACACATGAGGAAAGAAAAAGGTCCTATTTTGAAAAATGGCAACAGAGGGGAACCTCCTGATGTTAGCACTAGAAGGAGAAGAAAGCCTGCACATGAAGGAAAATTGTGGGGAACCTTGTACTGGAGTAGGGTAGTTTAATAAGTAAACAAAAACCAAAAAGAGGTGTAGAATAAAACATAACTTTTAATATGTAGATTAAAAATAGAAAAAATACTCCCCAAACATAAGCACAAACGCAGAAGGCTATCAGTACAAATAGGAAAAAACCCTATAAAGCCCTACTTGACCTATTAATAAACCTATAGGGTGAAATACAGAGAGTTCGTCCCAAAAAGGACGTCCCTGTGCAGGAACCTAACCCTAATATAACTGTCACTACACTAAAGAAGGTGCCTAAAAATTAATGGTACAATGAAAAATCCCAACATGTGTCGGTGTGCCTACACCCATCAGGGGATAAATTTGGCAAAGTAAACGTACCATATACAAAAAAGCACGCACCTGTTATGATGTAGATTATAATACTATGCAACAGGCAAACACATTCAAAGAAATATGTAAAAATGCACCAAAAGGTATCAAGTTGAATACAGGTATAGTGAAAAAATGATGCCGCATATGAATATATATCATACAATACCTATAAGAAGGTTCGGAAGCAATCCTTATGCTACAAACATGCCGCATCAAGAAAAAAGGTTCAAGATAAAACTCACCCAATATGTGCCTGATACAGTACCTATGGTAAGGTTCAATAGAAGGTATATGGCAGTGTTATGCCATTAACCTAAATAGCACACCTATTGTAAGGTCTCTAAACGGGAGGGCTGTACGCCAAGCCGCGAGCTGCGCCCTGCGTTTTTTCCTATTTCCTATTTCCTGTTTGTTCTTATGTTTGGTGAGTATTTCTTCTATTTTTAATCTACATATTAAAAGTTATGTTTTATTCTACACCTCTTTTTGTTTTTTGTTTTCTACTATTTTGCTGTAGTGGTGGGATTTTTCTACATATGATTTCAATCCCTTTTCTGTATGGTCTTTATTAGTTTAATAAGTACTAGGATAAGATGGGAAGGTCTTTGGTGGCTACTGATGGATAAGGGACACTGCTGTTGTGAATACAACCTTAGCATTAGGCAAAACATCTTGCATGTATTATTAAAGTGTGTGAGTTAATTAAGTTTTCATTTTAAACAGATATATAAATCTGTTAATTCTTCAGCCATAGAGGAAACATACCAATGATCTTTATAACTTTGAAATGTTAACAACAAATGTGAGTGGAGGGCAGAAAATATACTCAAAGTCATTGATGTAATTATCATTGTGACCTCAACCCAAGCTTGGTAGTAGGAATGAACAAACCTTGCTGCAAGCATAATTCTATATTAAGAACAATAAATTAAAGTTTCACATCAAATGTCAAGTTAATATGTTTATTAAGGTGCAATAAAACTCATAAAGCTTTGAATTCAAGTGTGTTTATTAGATTATCTCATTTCTTTCTAATACTGTCACTCCTTAGTTGTCTGAACACAAGCTGTTAAGATGAGTTAGTATAATCAAATGTAAAGAATAGTACTACAATCTTTATACTTTACTCTTTTTGCCCTGTAAGGAAAATGTAGAGAAAAAAAACTGTGCATACATTTGCTAAAATGTCTTAAGTCCAAGGTCGAGAAATTTTGCATTGTAAACTTTATAATTAATAATAAACTTGAATAGTAAAACCATGTTGTTTTGGATTCTTAATACCTTAAAGGGAGTGTAACACCTACATTTTACTAAAAAAACAGAGGCTTAAATATATATTTTTATCATTTTTTAAATATTTATTTTATTTTAGCTTTTACACTATTATTGGGCAGTCATCTTGCCTGAGCTCCTGCTGCTAACAGAATTTAGGCATATGCTTTCCAGTTGCCATATGTATATGGCGCTCTCCCCAAGGAGAGATATTCCCCTTTCTCTGGTCATATGGACATAGTAAACTGAAGAGAACGCGCTGACTTCTACAGGAGTTTTTTTTGTGTTCTGTGTGACAGGTACAGTGATGGAGGAAGTGAGGCAGGAGGGTGAGGAAGTGATTCCTGTCTGTGATAATATTGATGAGACTTCTGAAAAGTGATGTTTGAAGCCACGAAGTAATAGCCTATTATAAGGATCAGTGGCCTTAATAGTGGAAAAAAAGTTTTCAGACTACTAACTAAAGCAGTTAAAATATGCTTCAGGGTACGGCCTCATGGCAAAATAACAACAAAATACCGAAAACATTAAAGAATCCGACCGGTGTTTTGTCGTTTTTTTTAACATATTAGGGGGACGGTTCTGGTCTCGGTTTGCAGAATTGGCTACCTCCATGAACATTGAACAGTAAACTTTCCATACATAAAATCATGTGGAAGAATGTATATTCTCTAAATTTTTTTGACGGTTTTCGGATTTGAAATCCGACTATCAGAAAACTACACAGCTCGGATTTTCTATTGTCGCTTATGGGGATAGTTGACAGTCTGTTTTCAGGCGTTTGAAAAACCGTCTGCAAACCATGTCATGTGGACTTATCCTTAAGAGACAAAACTCTGTATCAGACCAGCTTCACACAAGCATATTACAGGCAATGATACTATGGATTCAAGTCATTAAACCTACAGTTAAAATGAGACAAATAGCCATTCGTGTCAAACTATTCTTAGGATTGCTTCACACAATTTTTTAATTTAAACTGTCATTGCAGTTTTTATAGCAAAGCTAGAAGAGGACTCAAAGGGAATGGGAAGTATAAAGGAAGGCCTTATACTTATTCTTCTTTGTTTAAAAGACTGCAGTGTATTTTTTAATTTAAGGGGAAGTTCACATGACGAGTAAAATGTATTCGTCAGATTCTGTTGTTGAAAATCACGTTATCCAACACATTTTCAAGGAGTATATTCCATGCTTTTTGCATGTGGGTTTAGGGTCTTTTTTGGATTTGGTTCATTCACAGTTTACATTCAGAAATGAGTACTATTCATGCCTATGTGGTTTTGGACGCAGATCTGCGTTAAAAAACACGTACCAATGTTTTTGCCAGGTATTGCATGAAGTTTTTAGCCATCCCTATTGACATTAATAGTACATTTCCATGCATTTTCTGCATGGAATACGACCCAAAAATTTACACGTTCAAAGTTTTTTAATGCATGTCGGTTGAAACCCGGGGTCGAAAATACGCATCATATTTAATATGATGCATATTTTCAATTGAGTTCAATGGGAATCGTTTTCTTCAGTTTTAAACGAGGATTTCAAGTAAGAATCTACATGAAATTTGTCTAGAACTGTTGTGTGGACAGAGCCTTAAAAACACTGAAACCACCATCACTATGATAAATGATATCTGAATTTGTGAGATAAGTAACCAATGTGTATATTGACCAGTGCATCCAGATTAAATAATACATTTCCACGTTCACACGCTACCAAATAGCCTTGAAGAGTCTGGTGATGCAGTTCTTTTCTATCTTTCCTCTACTTCTTGCTAACATAACAAATCTAGAACCATTATACACAAAATTAAAAGTTTTTTAAAAGTTGATTTTTTTAAATTTTATATGCTTTAGATCAAAAATGGTTGAAAACCCTGAAAAAAGTGAAGCTTAGATTTCTAAATTGCATTATTTCTAGATCACTATTCAAATTTAAAGAATTTGCTGAATTCACTGGAGCACCCAGCAAACCTGAAAATGAAAGCATTGAGGCTGCTTTGACACTTTCGCTTCCTGCAATGCTCCATACTATGCGATATGAAGCAGGCTTCAACAAAGCCTTTTTTAGAGTCATTTTCCTATCCTGCTGTTTCAGAGACCCACTCTTCACAGCCAGCTATCCAGCTATGTAGTTGTACACCAGTGACTGGAATGTTAGTTCTGCCATTCCTAGCTGAGCATGTTAGAGGGACATTGGTGATGGAGGATTCATGTTTATCAGTAAGAAAGTTAAATAAGCTCTTGTGCTGTTGATAAGACACAACAGGAAGTGACCTCTGCGTTCAAGCCAGAGTTCCTAGAGCAGAAAAGTGGTCGGCAGCCTTGCAAACAATCTGTAATGAAGAGATATGAACTGCTCTAACTCTAAAATGATGCAAAATTAGAAAAAGCAATATGTTTAGTATTAATCTTTATTTAATTTTGTCTACATGTTTAAAGCAAATCAATGAGATGGGAATACCCCTCTAACTGCATAGTGCTAAGTCAAGAGTGGCTGTTACTCTTCAACCCTAAGACACCATTCTCCATATATTTAGCACTGGCAACAAGGACTTATGGACAGTCCTTTTACATTTGTAATGGGCTCAGTAATTGCTGTAATACACATCTGAGATCCAGCTACAAAAGCTAGGTTTGGAAATTTCTATTCTGGTTGTGTAATCGGTTAGAAGCCACAATTAATGCTGGTCACGGTATCTTAGCGGGGTACAGAGGGAAAGAGCGTTTGTGGTTGTAAAGCAATAGAGAATGTCATCTCTCTGATTAAAAAAGCAAAGAAGTTCAGAAAACCTATGATAAGAGTCTGACAGTTCCTGATGCAACTAGCTCAGTAATGTAACAAAAGGATCAAACATCAAATACTGCAGTCATCATAAGGCGGCTGCTGCTATGCTATGGAGCCAGCAAGGAACACCTTAGGCAAGTAGATGCAGCACCTTGGTATAATATCTACAAGGGATGAGTCTGTTCATTATTAGGACATGTTTTGCCCATATATAGCTATATACAGGACTGGGACAAGGTATTCTGGCGCCCTAGGCAAATAAGACACATAGCGCCCCCCAATGCGTCCCATTCCTGTCTGGAATGAAGTGGCGCCCTAGGCAGTAGTCAGTCACCTACCTTCACTTACCCATTATCCCAGCCTTGGTTAAATATATATATATATATATATATATATATATATATATATATATATATATATATACACACCCTACTGTTCAAAAGTTTGGAGTCACTTAGAAATTTCCTTCTTTTTCAAAAAAAAGCACAGATTTTTTTCAATGAAGCTAACATTAAATGAGTCAGAAATCCACTCTATACATTGTTAGGCCATGTTCACACGGCTTATTTCGCAACGGATTTGGCCGTATTTACGGCCGCAAATCCGTTGCGAAATCAGTTACAAACAAGTAACTGTCCGTTTTACATTGATTTTAATGGGAAATACGTGTCGTCGTTCAGACGACACTTATTTCCGTTCCAGATTGCGGACGCAATCCGGCCACAAAAACAATGTGCATGTCAATTATTTCCGGACGGATTCACCAACCTATAATGAATGGGGATTGTGAATTAGTCGGGAAATCAGTTCCAAATACGTGCCACACTTAGTGGCACTTATTTGAAACTGATTTGCAACTGATTTCAGAACGTATTTACGTCGGAAATCCGACGTGAATCAGTTCTGAAATCAGCCATGTGAACATAGCCTTAATGTGGTAAATGACTATTCTAGCTGCAAACATCTGGTTGTCAATGTAATATCTACATAGGTGTATAGAGGCCCATTTCCAACAACCATCACTCCAGTGTTCTAATAGTACATTGTGTTTGCTAACTGTGTAAGAAAGCTATTGGCTATTTTGAAAACCTTTGTGCAAGTATGTTAGCACAGCTGAAAACAGTTTTGCTGATTAGAGAAGCTGCCATGTCAAGTTATTCTCGGATGGATTAGCAACCTGTATGCGGCGGATTGTGGATTAGTCGGCGTCCAAATACGTGCCAGCAATTACGGTTATTCAACTGATTTCACTTTATCAGAACAGTGGAATCCGCGTTTCAGTTCTGAAATCTGCCAGTGTGGGAAAAGTTTAATTGACATTGATATTCTAGCTGCGAACTGCGTTGTCAATGTAATATCTCATGGGCTGGAGGGCGCCCCACCCAGGCTCTGCCCCGTCGTTCTAATAGTCATCTGGGATTTGTTGTGTAAAAACATTGGCAGAAACTTTCAAATCGTCCCGGAATAACAGTTGTGAAAGGAGCTAAAAGTGACCTTCCTTTGAGCTAGTTGAGAATCTGGAGCATTACATTTGTTGGTTCAATTAAACTCGCAAAATGGCCAGAAAAAGAGAACTTTCATGTGAAACTTGACAGTATATCCTTTGCTGAGAGATGAAGGCTATTCCATACGAGAAACTGAAGATTTCCTACAATAGTGGGTACTACTCCCTTCAGAGGAGAGCACAAACAGGCTCTAACCAGAGTAGAAAGAGAAGCGTGAGGCCCCGCAGCACAACTGAGCAACAAGAGAAGTACATTAGAGACTCTAATTTGAGAAATCGACGTCTCACAGGCCCTCAACTGGCAGCTTCATTAAATAGTACCTGTAAAACGCCAGTGTCAACATCTACAGTGAAGAGGCGACTCCGTGATGCTGGCCTTCAGGGCAGAGTAGCAAAGAAAAAAACATATCTGAGACTGGCTAATAAAAGGAAAATATTAAAATGGGCTAAAGAACACAGACAATGGACAGAGGAAGATTGGAAAAAAGTGTTATGGACAGATGAATCGAAGTTTGAGGTGTTTGGATCACACAGAAGAACATTTGTGAGACAACTGAAAAGATTCTGGAAGAGTGCCTGACGCCACCTGTCAAGCATGGTGGAGGTAATGTGATGGTCTGGGGTTGCTTTGGTGCTGGTAAAGTGGGGGATTTGTACAAGGTAAAAGGGATTTTGAATAAGACTCCATTTTGCAAAGCCATGCCATACCCTGTGGACAGCGCTTGATTGGAGCCAATTTCATCCTGTAACAGGACAATAATCCACAGCACACCTCCAAATTATGCGAGAACTATTTAGAGAAGAAGCAGGCAGCTGGTATTCTATCTGTAATGTTGTGGCCAGCGTAGTCATCAGATCTCAACCCCATTGAGCTGTTGTGGGAGCAGCTTGACCGTATGGTACGCAAAAAGTGCCCATCAAGCCAATCCAACTTGTGGGAAGGGCTTCTGGAAGCATAGGGTGAAGTTTCTCCAGATTACCTCAGCAAATTAACAGCTAGAATGCCAAAGTTCTGCAATGCTGGAATTGCTGCAAAGGGAGCATTCTTTGACGAAAGCAAAGTTTGAAGTAGAAAACTATTATTTCAAATAAAAATCACTATTTCTAACCTTGTCAATGTCTGGACTATATTTCTATTCATTTTGCAACTCATTTGATAAATAAAAGTATGGGTTTCCAGGGAAAATGCTAAATTGTCTGGGTGACCCCAAACTTTTGATTGGTAGTACATATATATATAGACATATGTACCTAGTTACATATACGCACATATATGGATAGGTATACCTTTGTCAAGATACTACAAGTGGCTGGGTCAAGTCTGCAAAAACAGGGGGATATCATAGTGCTCCTCCCAATTGCCAATATTTGATCCCTTCCCCCTGCATATTGATAATTAAAAGCAGCACTTGTCTACTTGTATAATGCGCAGCTGGGCATTGCTACAATATGGTGGTTATTCTGCATAGTCATACAAAGGACATGATTAGTCTGTACATGGTCAGTCACTTTACTGGCAGACCTCTGCCAGAAATAACCTTAAACAACCTGAAAAAAAGAGGAGTGCAGGACATCGGGAAGGATGGAGGTACAGGAATTTCTCTGCAGCAGCTCATCATTTCTAATAACAAAACTTTGCAATCATGATCATATCATCATCTTTTATTTAACTAACCAAATGTAAGTCTATAAAAAAAATAAAAAATCTATAAATCAAAGCGGAGGTGAAATTTCAAAATTTCATCATGTTTGCAGATCTTACATTTTAATCCATTTTAATACACCAATTGTTGTGGCCAATTTGTGCCACCAGAGACACACACCTCTTTTTCTTTTTTGTAGGCTTTCGTAGCATGGATTTTGTTAGCATGGTTCTTGAACACCACATCACATTTGCAGAGCTTCAACACTTTCAGCACCAATTTAGGTGTTGAAATAGCAACTATGCTTACTAGAGTTGAAAATAATTTTAAATCTACTAGTATAACCAAGGTTTAATCACAGGTTTAATCAAGGGTTACATTTTAGCCAGCACAATGCGGTCTGTGCCCATTACTGATCCAGCCACGGGCCCATCCATCTGGTCTATCATAAGTCACTCTCATCTCATAAGTCCATAAGACCTTTCAAAAATCTGTCTTTAGATATTTCTTGGATCAATCTTAATGTTTCAACTTATGTGTCTTTTTCAGTGATGGTAGTTTCATCCTTTCTTACTTTGGTCAAGTCTCTAAGCACGTAACACTTTGTACTTCTGTGTCTTGTTCAGTGGTGGTTAGGTTTCATCCTTCCTTACCTTGGCTGTGTCTCTGAGCACCTTGGATTTCTGTGTCTTGTTCCATGGTGGCCGGATTTCATCCTTCCTTACCTTGGCAATGTCTCTGAGCACTGAACATCTCGTACTTCTGTGTCTTGTTCAGTGGTTTCAGCTTTTCTGGTCTCTGAGCACTGAACAACTTGTACTTGTGGGCTTTTCAGGGAGATTAAAGTTCAGGTATATCACAGTACATGAGGATAATGTGTTCCTGGTTGCTTTACATTTGATTTGTTTCAAATCTTTGGCAGTTATTTGTATCTTTTTTTCTCAACACGTTTCTTGAAACCCTGTTGACTATCTGCAATCCAACATTTAATGGTTTTATGATCACGCCCCAATGTCTTAGCAATTTCAAAAGGTGCTGCATTCCTCTGAAATACTTTTAACAATTTTTGACCTTTCAAAGTCAGTTAAATCCCTTTTTGGCCCATTTTGCCTGAAGAAACAAGCTGCCTAATAATTATATACACCTTGATATCGGCTGTTGATCTCTTTAGGCCACACCCTATCTCATTACACAAATAAACATGACCTGATATGTTTCATCCAATTAGTGTTCAGGATTATACAGCTTGGAGTTAGAAAATATGCATAAAATGATTATGTGGTCAAAATACTCACTTGCCAAATAATTGTGCACACAGTGTATTCTAGCAGTCCCTTCTTTCCAGTGTACGCGGCAGGGACAATGAAAGTGTATGGGGCCGGCTGAGGGGCGCCCTTCATAAGAACGCACTAAACACACGCCGCCTTGAGGCGCATATCTGTGGGCGCCGCAAGACGCCGTGTGAACATACCCTTACAGTGACTTGCTTTATCTGGATTAGTTATCTGCCTAATTTTCTTTCTTCTGCATTTCACATTTTGTTGGGGTGACATTTTTGGACTTTACAACCTATTTTCCATAGAGTTATGGTTTTAATATACTATGGTTGTCCCAGAACCAATTAATATTGTATATTGAGAGAACACTATATATTTATTGAAAATGTCCACAGTTTTAGTCAGTCTTTATTTTCTGGTGCTCCACAGTAATTTGGAGTTTTGAAAAAGTTTGTAAGCTTAAATGGGCAATATAGGGCTTTATAGCAATATAGGGCTCTGTAAAGAAATAAAAAATGCCTTCTCACAAACGTCCACACATATCTCTACCTTGAATGCATCACAACTAAGCCTATACCTCCATTTCACTTAGATGGAGCATTTGCCACAAATCAATGCTTTTTTTCTGTTAAAATGATAGAAACCTCAATGGAACTTGGTGCACACCATTGTTAGTCACTGAGGTCCATCAAACATTTGTGGTGTCCTTCAAGCATCTGGCAATTTCATAGTTTTCATTATAAACATAAAGACAGAAGTAAGAACAGATCGTAAGGTTTACTGACCTCAAATAGAGTTGGGATATAACAAATTCAGTATTTGCATGCAAACAATTCATGTTCTTTTTTATCATCTGCACATTAAAGAAATTCCATGAAAAAAAATTAATTTGTTATTTTAAATTCAGATAAGTCACAGATGAATACACACAGAAATCTTATAGAAACTGGTAATTCCCATTGCCAGAATACAGAATCCTCCATTATATCCGATTTTTTTTGGACTTCTAGGCATCATGAACTGCTAGATCACAGGTAGAGCCACTTCTAGGTCAAACCTCCTGTCTCTGATGTTCACAGACTGGTGCACATGCCCAAATGAATCCTGTCAAGCTACACTAGCGGGACTACCTAGAGATTTGATTCTATGCTTATTGGACTTCTTGTCAGTAGGGAATGATTATAACTGAAAGCATTTAGGAAATAATCTTTCTTTTTCTGTCATAAATAGCAGTAAGATAAATGACTGTGTGCTTCCAGAAGTTTGATGACCATGTGCAGAGAGTGTTTAAATTACACTCATGCAGTAATCATGTTTATGGCAGTATAGCAATTTAGAAGAGGAAAGACTTTAGAGAAAAAAAAATTAAATCTTTCATGATTACATATCTTGTCTGACTTGCAGCACGTAAAGGCCTCAAACCTCATAAATATAACTGTGGCAATGAGACAAGCATACAGGAGCAATGTAAATCACATTCGCTTGTGCCTCATTTGTCAAATGCTCTGACACTGGCAACAGTTCTTACTTGACATAATGGAGGGATAGGAAGCTGAGGTAGCAGAAGATTAAAATCCTTAACTGAGATTTACAGAGTAATTTTCATAAGACTGCTAGCAGTCCTTATAATGAAGGTTATCAGTCCTCTTTTTGGCATTAAGAAGAAAGATAAATGAGTTTAACAATGGATTACTCTACGTTTTTTCTCTCTTTCCTCATATTCATGCAAATGAAAATGCTTAAGCATGACTAAGAATCCAATATTTTCATGTTGTAATAAACAATGAAAAGTAATTTTGTTAAATACATTTTAGACTAGTTGTTACATTCTTTGCAATTCTCGGTTATAACAGAAATAAACTGCAGAAGTGTAAGAATATACATAATCTAGAAAATATCGCATAATGTTGGATGTTTCTAGACAATGTACAATGTATTGCCTCCTGCTTAATATATATATATATATATATATATATATACACACATATAATTTGTGTATTCTATATTCTTAGGATGTTGTTCAAATTGATTATTGTGCAGTTTCATAATTTTTTTCCCAATATATTCAGATGGGGTTTCTCTTCAATTTTTGTGACTTAAATGGGTGTTCTCATGAAAAAAAATCACAGGAAAATGGGACATTATTTACTTAAAAACACAAGCACAAAGCCATAATTAAAGCTCAAGGACTGGACAATGAACCCTTCCCAGTAGGAGGCAATAAAAGCCCCAGTGCTACCTGGTAGTACCCACAAAGGAACATCCGCATAACAGATTGGCTCATAGCCAGCTATGAGCAGACCATGTTAAAGAATAAGGAGGGGGGCTCTTAAAGCCATTCTCCACATTAATTTCTATGAGAGTTCCAAATCTAGGCGAGCACACTTGGGTATATTCAGAACTCCCTTAGAAGTGAATTTGGAAGACAGCTGCAAGCAATGTCCTCCTCATTCTATAATATGGTCAGCTCAGTTAGCTATGAGCCGACCTATTACGTGGTTGTTCCTTCAAGGGACTGTCCCTCTAACTTAATTTGTAGAAGAAGCTCTTAAACGGTTTAGGCGAGCAAGCTACCCCAGTCCTGATTCGAGAATCAACCATGCATCCTTCACTGAAATCACATAGCCTTTTTACTCTACATTTGGCTTCCATAGGGCCCTTTTTATCTGATAAATGTCAAAAAAGTGTCCATTTGGCTTACACTAGGGAGATATTGACAGGCATAAAATTTTTTGAAAATGGGAGATGTTAAAAGTATCATTTATATGGCATCCCACAGGAGATATATGTTACTGCATGGTATATAGTAGTATATCTCAGGGCTGTACATTCAACAAACACTCAGGAATGCCCAACTACAATGTGAGCATGGCCTTAATGGGAGTATTACACATATATTTCCAGAACTCCCATTTAGAATGAATTTCATATCAAAACCAGTCTAATGTGAGCACTCTCTTGTTTCCATCATTCCCAATAATCTTTGTACAGAGAGAGGGCAACTCAGCAAAGCTAACCTTCCAACCAAGAAGAGGCATTTGTTTGACTTCAAACGACGGTGAAGTTCCTATATAACCGACACCTGCTTATATGTAATCATAAATTTGTTGCCTGACAGATCACAAATGTAAAAGGAAAAAAAAAAATTGGACAACTTTTTCAAATTGTAATGTCAAGCAAAAAGCTATAACTTTGATCATTTTTGTGGAGCTCTACATGCCTGCCAAGTTTTAGATACCTTAATAGAAGATCCTACACTACTGTTTTCTAGGCACCAGTATTCTATACAACTAAAACATACCGCTGTAAAACAGAACAACCATCATTGTAGCTTCTAGCAAAGCAAAGAATGCAAGCTCACCACTCCAAGTCGCACGTGTAAGAAATTAGAGCTCCAGCTCTGCCTGCAGGTTCATCTCCGCCCGGAATCCTGGCCTCCAGTCATGGCTCCATGTAATAGACATCAAACAAAGGTAATGGATCCAGCAGTGATGATATAACCAAAGCCTTCTTTTATTGATACATATATGGTAGGGTACAGTTAGGGTACAGACATCGACGCGTTTTGGGCGCAAAAGGGCGCCCGTCTGCGCCCGAAACGCGTTGATGTCTGTACCCTCCCATATATGTATCAATAAAAGAAGGCTTTGATTATATCGACACCGCTGGATCCATTAACTTTGTTTGATGACAACCATCATTGTAAGAAGACTACATGTGGGGCGACATGCAGGAAAATACATGCGCATTATACTGGCATAGAATGCATCTGATTTATGAACCGCTCTACAGCATTGGCGTTCTAGTGCTAGGGCGACATTTCTGGCTCAGGTATACCACTTTGAAAGTGGTATACCTGTTCCAGCTGTGATGCGCCTAGAAATGCCATAGCGAAGCTATAAACATGTAGCTTCGCTACAGTTCTAGTGTGCCCCTCCTCCCGCACGCCCCCCCTAGATCGGGCGCATTACAAATCGCTGCAGGCGCTATGTAATGTGCGGGAGAGTGGCGCGCGGGAGATTTAAAAATGTATGAACGGGGCTGTGCCTGATACCTGACTGAAAAGACGGCAGATATCTGGCACAGCCCCCTTCATACATCTCGCTCGTGGTCTATTAAAGACTAGGAGTGCACCACAGTATACATCTGATTACCTTTTGATGGTTTTTAGACCAAAATGCGTGGCATGAAGTCCATTTTAGATGTAAATGGACCCTAAAATTAAATACTCTAATAAAGTACTCTAAGTACTCTATAAAATATTACTACCACAGCTGCATATAAAAAAATCACAGTTATAATCTTTTGCCCACAGCATCAGAATGTTTTTTCCATAACATTAGCCACAATAGTTCATTGGAACTGCGGTCTATATTGTTAGACCCAAATGGGCTCTAGTAGGCTTATCTAATGCCATCAGGACCTACAGCCAATGTTATCTTTCCCTTGAGGAACCCTCCTATCTTTTTATCTGAGGGAAGAAATGTGTCAGGAATTTTGGTAATACATGGTATTCTGTATAATTGGGACTCTGCACTTCAAGTTTTTAGGGGTATTGTAGAGTTTTCTATGGCTAGCTACTGGGATACGGAGCCGCCCTTTTCGGACGATGTCCATATTTGTCGGATAAGTGGAGAGTATAGATGGTAACAGGGTTAAATGGTTATCAATCTTCACTATCCCTATAGCCCCTCAGGAATATCAGATCTCAGATACACAACAAGAATCTGATCACTGAAGCTCACTCTGCAGAGCATCTAAGAAGACGAAGAAACGTACAGTGAAGGAAATAATTATTTAATCCCTTGCTGATTGTGTAAATTTATATATAAATTGAAATAATTTATGCAATGTGATTTTTTGGGATTTTATTTTGGATATTCTATCTCTCAATGTTAAAATTAACCTACCCTTAAAATTACAGACTGTTCATGTCTTTGTCAGTGGGCAAACTTACACAATCAGCAAGGGATCAAATTATTATTTACTTCACTGTAAGTACCATAAATATGTATATGTTTTTGTTTGTGGTTCCTTGTCCATGATACCAAGGAATATACATAATCTTTGCTTTAATGTAAATTATGCAAAGGTCATATTTTAGTCACTAGTAAACGAACCCTAATATAAAACCACCTGTCTATTATCATGACTGTTCCAATTGTGCCACCAAAATAGGTTTTACCTTTGAGGCATGGACTTCACAGAAAGTGTCTAGCACCAAGTTTTTTAACACCAAGACACAAGCAGCAGATTCTTTTTAAATCTTTTACGTTGTGAGGTGGGGCTTCAATCTTTTTATTCCAGCAAATCTACACTGAGATCTGGGGAATTTGGAGGTCAAGTCAATACACTGAGCTGTTTGTCATGTTCCCCAACCCAGGGTACAATATTCTACTTAAAGGGGACACTGCCATTAACCCCTTACCACTGCAGTCAGTTTTGACCCCACTGACAGAGCCCCATTTTGGAAATCTGACATGTGACACCTTATGTGGGAATAACTTTTTGATACTTTTACCTATCCATGTGATTCAGAGATTGTTTTCTCGTGACACATTGGGTGTATGAACCTTTTTAGGTCTTAAACTCACTTTTTTGCCCATAGGTTACCATGGGCAAAAGAGTGAGTATTAGACTTAAGCAGTTTCATACATGTGGCCCATTGTGCTTTACGTTAGTAAGAAATTTTGGTCTATACAATCCTTGTTTAATTGTGAAAAATATAAAAATTTCGTGAACATTTTAAAAAATTTGCCATTTTCAAAGCTCAAAATTTTTTGTGTGCAAGACATAGTAATTCCACACAATATAGTTCATAACTAGCATCTACCATATGTATACTGTAGGTTGGCATCATTTTCTTAATGTGTTTTTATTTTTTTACATTAGGTGGCATATAAATTTAGTAGTAATTTTTTACATTTTCAAGAAAATTTTCAAAATTTCTTAGGAACCATTCCAGTTCTGATGTGGCTTTGAAGGGCATGTATGTTAGATACCCCCATAAATTACTCCATCTAAGAAACTGCACCCCTTAAAATATTTAAAACAGTGTTTAGAGAGTTTATTAACCCATTCGGTGTTTCAGAGAAATTAAAGCAAAGTGAAGGTGAAATTTCAAAATTGCAACTTTTTTTTTGCAGATTTTAAATTTTTATGCATTATTCACTGGAGTAGATGATAACAGAAAAATGTAAATCAACATTGATTTCCCCCAATTCTGCCATTTTTAGAGATATCCCACATGTGGCCATAATGTGCTATTTGGCTCAACCATAGGTGGAGCACATACTAGACTTTAGTGTCTTGTGTCCATCACTATTTTCTTTAGGCGTCATTTCAGGTTTGCGGACCCCCTATGGACTAAAACTTAATAAACACTCCTAAAAAGACCCTATATTGTAAACTACAACCCTTAAGGAATTTATCCAGGGGTGCAGTGAGTATATCGACCCCACAGGTGTTTACCCAATTTTTTAACATTAGACTGTGAAAATTAAAAATGTATTTTTTTCCAACAATTTTAGCTGAAAATGTTTCATTTTTGCAATTTCTTAAAAGTTCAGCAATATACTATATGTGGGTGTAAACTGCACTATTTGGCTTTTGGAACACACAGTTTGGTGGGTGCCATTTCGCATTTAAAAAGTTCCCAAAGTACCAGAACAGGTGAAACCTTCCACACGTCACCCCATTTTAGATTCAACACCTCTCATGGATCTCATCTAGGGGTGTATTGTGCAATTTGGGCACACAGAAGTTCCACAGTTTTTTTTAACATTTTTCATTGCCATAGTCTGAGATCCGTAACTTTTTTATTTTTCTGTGCATGGAGCTGTGGACTGGCTTTTTTTTTATTGCGGGATAAGTTGACATTTTTATCTGTACCACATTGGCATTTATATGCTTTTTGATCACTTTTTATTTCATTTTATGTGATGCGGGATGAACGAAAATTCTGTGACTTTTTTTTTTTACAGTGTTCATTGTGCGGGTTAAATGATGTGAGAGATTTATACTGCATAGCAACTGGCAATCACTATGCCTGGCCATGCCCGCATGGCACGGCTGAGCATAGTGACGTCATTGGCAGTGCCGATGGAGGCAGAGGGAGCTCCCTCCCTCTGCCTTTCCCATAGCTGCTGTGATCACGATTGATTGCGGTAGCTTAGAGGTTAATCGCCCTCGGCCAAAGTGCCCATGCTGTGATTGTTCGGGCCCCACTTGAGAGCCTGCACAAGGTCCAGGATGGGAACAGCTGTATATTACAGCTGACTCCGTGCTACATCGCTCGAGACTGGAGCTCACTCTGGCCGAGGGATCCATTTGTGGGATGTCAATTCCGACTAGGAAGTACAGGTATTCCAATGTCAGGAAGGGGTTAAAGAATAATGCTTTCATGAAGAGGTGGTATGTGTCAAGGTAACATCCACCCAACCTAAGGTTTCTCAGTAGAACATTGCCCAGCATCTGCTGGCTTACCTGCTTACCACAGTGTGTGGGGAGTGCCATCTGTTCCCCAAGTAAAAAACGACACATGCAACTTGCCATCCATATTATGTAAAAGAAATGATGATTTGTCAGACCAGGCCATCTTGTGCATTGCTCCACACTCCAGTCCTGGTGCTCATGTGCCTATTGTAGGCCGTGGACAGTAATCAACAGAGCACTCTGATTGATCTAAACATTGTCATACGTTGTTACTTGTAGCTTTCCACTCCCACCACCTCCCCTATGCAGACACAAAGTGAAACTTTTTACTCTACTGGCAGATTTCAAAACAGTTCTGTACTCCAAATGCTGCCCCAAGGACTGATCAGAAACAGTTCAGCACCCAGCAAGGTTGGTCAGATGCCAGGGCCTATTGCTGCCCTCTGCTCTGCATTTTTGTGTAGTTTCTTCTACACTGGATGGTAGGAAAGACTACACAGGACACTGCTGTTTCCTCTTACCTAATGCGTCAACACAGGACAATGAGGGAGGAAGCCTTCTTGGCACTCTGATAGTGCTTGGGGATGCATCTATATATGACATGATTTTTCATCCTCCACTCATAATTTGTTTCTGCCGGTTAACAAACTCAGGACCTCTTGTATTGGTGATAGTGAACCATAGGCTGAACTATTATGTATGAGGGAAACCTTGATAGTTTTCTTATTTAAAGGTATAATGTACTGATATATACAAATATATCTCTGTATACCAGTAGATTACAAGTTAAATGGAAGCGAAAAAAGGTCATTTTTTTAGTACAGCTATTAAAAGTACAAAAATTGCAATAAAAACGTTTCTGTATTATATTCTTGTTTTAATGAGAACCTGTGGCCATTCTAGACATGTCTGTTTTAAATACCTGTGAGTACCTGTGTCCCCTGTAAATAACAGTTCTGGAGCATCTCCACTTACAACTCTGTGTGATGTTATTCCTCCTAGAAACGTATAACTGAATCTGTCAGATGGTGTTACCAATTGGGGTTGTGCCCCTTCACAGTCTGACATTGTCCGATCAGGGCTGACAGAGTCAGTGTGTGCAGAGACACACCCTTTGAAAACTGAAATGGTAACAGATTCAGAAATACATTTTTAGAAGGAATAACAAACACAACACAAAACAGAGTTAGAGAAGATGCTCCAGAATTGTTATTTCATAGGAAAGTATTTACTGAACCTGACATTTCAGGAGATGTCACAATTAGGGTATGTTCACATGGTGTATTGGGGCACGTATTGTGCACGCTGCAATACGCCAGGTGTTTTGAAAGCCGGCCCCACTGACATGCACTGCCAGCACCGCAAACAATTGACATTTCACTTTCCTCCCCGGGCATACGATACGATCGTACTGGACGCCCGGGGAGACGACGCGTAATTCATAGTTCTCTATGAGAGCTATGAATTACTGTAATTGCTGCGCGCATTTCGCCGAATATAAAGCACAATACGTGGCAAAATGTGCGTGCAAATACGCGTCAAAATAAGCTGTGTGAACATATCCTTACAAAACAGTAGATAAAGTAGTAATATTTGGCATCCCTGTTGTCGCATTAAACAGTACAATACAATAGATAAGACAAAGCATTCTGGGGCTTGTACTTTTACAGAGCATTGATAAACTGCTTTTGAACAGGAAATGCTGCTCAGCTGTAGGAAAGGGAAGCTGCATACTGCACAAGAAATGCACAAATTATCACAGAAAACATCAAGGTAAATTAATGAAGGCTAAGACACGACACTTGAAAATATTGTTTTTTTTAATTTCCCTGGAAACCCTCTTTAAGAAATTTCTCCTTTTGCTTTCTACAAAGCATCAACACATAGGTTAGTTACTGTTGATGGATCTTAGTAAGTGTCATATTATTAATTTATTTAAAAACAGGT
Organism: Phyllomedusa bahiana; assembly: GCA_025379985.1. Classification (NCBI taxonomy): domain Eukaryota; kingdom Metazoa; phylum Chordata; class Amphibia; order Anura; family Hylidae; genus Phyllomedusa; species Phyllomedusa bahiana. The sequence continues at coordinate 51,403 of JAODAL010001914.1, forward strand.
TAACTGAATAGGCTTTGGATCTTTTCCTAGAAGTAACAGAGAACTGAAATGTATTCCTAGGACTGATGTGAGTAATTTTATTGTACTAAAATGTATTAGCATTGTATTAGATATTTTAGAATCCAGCAGCTCTAGTGATAAGCTCATGCGCCTGGAAAAAAAAAATCCTGTACACACACATTTCTTTGTAGGGGAAATATCGTACTCCATTGTTTTAATTCAAATTACTTGGGAACTATGCAAAGCATAGCTGTGCTAAGTCTTCAAGAGAGTGAGCCATAATATATAGGAACTCTACATTCCAAAAGAGAGGGCACCTTGCAGTGGACATTCAATTATAACAACCATTTCTCTGTTAGGGTATGTTCACACGGCGTGTTTTAGAAGTACACTGGATGTTTTAGAAGTATGCGCTGGCCACGTGTCGAGGAAGATGGGCTGAAATACACCTGCAATTACGTTGTGTGAACATACCCTTAAAATACAACTCAATTCCAGAAAACGTTGGGATGCTGTATAAAATGTAAAGAAAACAAGGATACAACAATTTGCTAATTTCCTATTGCCATATTTTATTACAAAACACAACATAGAACACATGTCAGAAGTTAAGAGTTAGAGATTGCTCCATTTCATTAAAAAAAATATCTTATTTACAGACTGATGGCAGTAACACATCTCAAAAAGCTGTTATGGGGCAATGTCTACCATAGTGTTGTATCCCCGCTTTTCTGGGAAGCATCTTAACTTTTTTGTAATTGGGATGGTATATGGACAAGGGCCATTCAGTTAAGACAAACCCTTTAACAGTATTTTTCAGTAAACTTCCATGCTTTAACATTATTTGACTATAAGGCTATTTTATAAAGCTAAATTGTTCTGTAAAGCAAAAAGATGTTCTAGCCTTCTGTTTAATTTTGTTTCTTACATCAATAAATTTCATTGATAACAATCGTTAAGGACTCACCAAATCCAAATGCATTGGATCCTCCAATACTCTGAGATGCCTGTACGCTAGTAGATGTATATAATCCAGTCACTAAAAGGCCATCAAAGTAGGTACTTGTTGAAATAGTCACTGTAGATAAATGATAAACACATATTACAGAAAGCTTATTCATTGCAATGTACAGAGATATCTCTAATAATCTTTTTACATTGAGGGCTATAAATTCAACTGGGGCATCCACTACATCTAGAGCGAAAAGCTGTGACTCTCAGCACAAATCTTTAGTTTATATTTTGTTATGCTTTTACTGTAAGAACTGTAAGGCTATGTCTACACTGCATCAGAGAAAAACGGCCCTTAAAGCGGCCGTTCTTTCTCTGATGCAGGACCGCGGCTTTTGTCACGCTTTGTGCAAAAGCCGCGGCTGCTTCTCGTTTTCCCGATGCCCCCCCCATACAATAGCATTGTATGGGAAGACGTCAAGAAGACGAGAAGCACCGGCGTATATACAACACGTTGTATAATACGCCGCTGCCAAAAGACGGGCAGAGAAAAGACGAGCTGTGTAGACAGCAACTCGTCTTTCCTATTGCCGTCTATGGCACCACACTGACGATCGTATCTGCGGCGCTTTTAAAAAAACGAAAAGCACCGGAGATAAAATCATAATCCTGTGCAGTGTGGACATAGCCTAAGACCACTGAACCTTTTGTCACAGATGTTGTAAAGGCTTAATCCATCACTTGCAATTTATTGTAGTCTATGATGGCTCTCTGGGAAAATACAATAGTACAAGGAGTCTGTATTAGATTTTTTATGAAAGGTAATTGAGTCACAGATACTTTCTTGTTTGTTCTGGACCAACACTGCATAATTGTTTGTGCTAGACATACACATTTTTTTTCTGTAAGCTTTACTTATAAATTTTTTAGCACTGTATGATATCATGTTACTCAGAATCCTAGACTACATTTAATTTTCAATACACCCATTTCAGTTATTTTGCAGCTTAAAGAGAACCGGTCACATAGGTTATGCCCCCCTTGCTGAGGACAGCACAAGCTAGTGTCAGACCTGTTGTTTCCAGCACTGTGTCCCTTATTCTGTAAGATGCTGGAGTTTTAGAGTATATAATGCTCAAATATGGCAGTTTGCAGCCCAAAAAAGAGTCCAGCTTATTCATGAGCAGGTGTTAGTCTCAGATTGGCGGGGCATGAATTAAATGGACTATTTTCATGACTTTTCTGGCTGAAAATTGCAGATTTGAGCATTAAATATTCTAAAACTATAGAATCTTACAGAATAAGGGACATAGCATTGGAAGCAGCATGTCTGTCACTAGCTTGTGCTGTCCTCACCAAAGGGGGCAAAAAATTACATTGATAGAAATACTATGTAAATGTAAATATACTAAGTTTGAAAATAACAAAAGGTGTTTAGTAAATACATGTAATCAGTGTTATTCAAAGAAAAATAGTGGAACCATGCAAGGTAGTAAGATCCATGTATCGTTAAAGGGGTTGTTCAAATTAGGCTTGGTTCACATCTTGGTCAGAGGTTTTGGACCCTCTGTTGCATTTTCCATTGGGAATGACGTAAAAAATAGCACAGGAAGTTGAGATATTTTTTCCATCTAAACAACAGACACCACGGTGGAAACCCGGCAGATCTATTGTAATCAGTAAGGTCCGTCCGGTGCCATTGGTGTCTGTTCGGACAGGGATCCTTTTGTGTCTGTTTGCACCTCTGAGTCGGATGTTCCAGTTTATACTCACCTGCCTCCCGTTCCTGCACTGTGCCTCTCTGGATTTCTACTTCCGAAACGAATATCTCTAAATTGAGATGTGTGAAAATTCATGTGACCATTGCAGGCAACCTGTGGCTGTATTGTTGTCATGCCTGTTCGGAAATAGAATGAAAACAAAAGACCAAAGAGACACTGGACCGGGGGCTGCAGCAAGGTGAGTATCGATTTTTGGTGTTTTATTGGGGCTCCCAGAAGAAAATATTATTTTTTTAAGAACTGGACAATTCCTTTAAATATTTTTGTGCCAAAAAAGACAAATGCATTATGAAACAAAAGTATGGGGTAGCATCACAGTAGGAACCAGCCCTATACTGACCATATAAATCTGGATACTTGCTAAAAGGTATGCAAGTGTATACCATGGGGTAGCCACTGCACAACCATAAGCTAAAATAAAGCAAATGTTATCCACTTTTGACTATATTTGGTCTGTTTTTAGCTGTATACCCTTATAAATAGGACAGAATGGTATAGTGCTTCTAATGTGAATGAGCTCTTATCTGATTAACCAGAAAAAAGTAACATCCACGTTTTTGGGCCCTTTGTCAGGCAAGTTAACATATGAATAAATGGAGGGAGACCATCCAACAAAACTGTATCACACAGCTACATTGTACAAGGAGTGATATGTCATAAAGATAAACCAGAGCAACAAATAAAAAGGATTTTGTTACAAAAGTTTGGACAAAAGAAGTAATGACTTAATGGTAAAGTACTATCCTTCTGCTTTAACTCTTTCACTGCCAGGACAATTTTCACACTTTTGGACAACACATAAATTATTACATAACAAAAATCACACAGTATGTTACATAGTCATCCAGTTTATTGTTGTAGACAACTGGCACAGTGTGAAAGTGCCACCAAGTCATTTATAATCATTGGGCAATTAATGCAATTCTGCACCACTATGTTTGTGGCTGAAAGTCTGACCCAATGACAACCTGAGACATACAACCTTCAAAAGTTAAAAGTTGAGGATCTTCAGAGTTTATATATGTTAATTATGCTCATGCGTGTACACAGGATTGTCTCCCACCTCCCATTTTCAAAGCTCCTACTACAGCAAGTTGCTAGTTGTTGTAGGGAACATTGGAGAACATGAACAGCAGCAGCAACATTCTCACCTAGCCAAAGTCTGTTGCACTGTACAGTCTGCGCTGCCCGTGCCCAGAGAGAACACTTTCTAACAGAAGTAGTAACTTGGAAGTGGACTTTCCCAGCCCTAGGACAGGCAGGTCAGGCTGTGTACAGTACAAGACTTGCTGAGGAGAAGATGTAGCTCTTTTGGGGAGAAAAGTAGCTGCATCCAGCTGTACCACACAGCCTTTAAATAATACAGTCATGCAGAAACTATGTAAAATCAGTATACAGGGGCCAAATAATATTACCACATATTACCAGAGCCATGCTTATGATAAGGTACCAGTGGGCTAGTGCCTAGGGCAGCATTTGTAAGGGTGTGATCACACTGCATAATCCTGGCGTATAGCGGCGCATACTGTGCGTGCCACTATGCGCTGGGTGTTTTAGAACCAGGTGCTGGCCAGCGTGTACTTCTAAAGTGCTCTGTGCCGGCCCCCATTTACTTTAGTTTTCTGACATGTCACTTCTTTCTCCTGTCTCTAAATGAGTGCTATGATTTTACCATATTTGCAGGGCGTACTTCAGGCGTATTACAGCGCAATTAAACACCAAAGTGCACCCCTCAAATACCATAACTGTTCCAACTCTAGTGTTGTGGCTGCGCCTGTTGTACCTGCCACTTCTGCAGAAATTACATAATATATCATTATGTACCATATATAATTCACGTGACCAATGCAGTCAGTGATTGAATGCATCATCCCAAAAATGAGAATGCTCTTAAGCAACTTTTTTAAAATCCAAGACAACCAGTTTAACTGCTCATATAGGATATATTTCGACTTCACTAGTTAGAAATACAACCCTGCATATTACTACCACCTAGTGTCTGAATAACACCACCATGTTTTAACAAAATAATACCTTCTCACCAGGACTATATGCTATATGCATAGTGACTGAATAATATCATCATACTGTTACTAAATAAAAGTCTCTGTAAAAAGATCAATAGCACCACCAAAATAACCATTGCGTTCTGCACATTATATAAATGAAATCAGTACAGTTAAATTCAGTGACTGAATTTAATCATGAGAATTTTATCATGATTCAATTATTTCATCCTTTCAAGAGGTCATAATTCCAGATTTGGCCAGAATTGTGACATTAAATTAAGTACCACCATGACTTTTTACATATATGTACGTGATAATATCAGGAAACTAACATAAAGCTGAGCTGACTCTATACACAGCAGGTGCTGGCTGTTAGTAACAGCTGGCACCTGCACTCTGTGTGCATGACCAGATATAATGGCGATCCCAGCTGACTAACTATATAAGCTATAGTGACCATCACCCATACTCCCCCCCCCCCCCCACACACACACACACACACAGTGCAAAGAAAAAAAAAGGTACATAGGCCGGGGTAAAATAAGAGGTTGGAAATTGGACAGTATTAGATTGCTTTGCCGTATCCATAGGCTATAATGGATCAATTGTAAAGTCAAAGGAGCATACTTTTGACTCAGTTTGTGTCCATATACTGTTCTTTTTTAGGTTCAGAAAACTATAGTATATTATGTTATTGTGTTCTGCAAAAAAACTTATATACTACAACTATATTTTTTTGCATTTAAGTCTATAAGCACCCTCTTTTGCATGTAGTTATCTTCAATTCACAAATAACCACAAAGCTCATAGGGCGTGTGGAGCTCTAGCTCTTTCTCAGAAGCCTTTACTAGAAAACAGTCGGTGAGGTCTGAAAGGCGCATAAATCAAAACACCACCATCTTGGTGGCTCTCCCCAAAGAGAGATATTCCCCCTTACTAAAAGCCACTTTCGCACTCACTCCAACCAACAGTAACGTGTTCTCTGTACTATGAGACATACCCCGAAACAGCAGTACTGATAATGAACTTAACTGTTATGGCTTAAATCCTTTTCACACGTAAGGCTCTGTCTTACATATGAATTGAGGATATACTACATGCATAGAGTCAGTGCACTCAACAGCTCTTTTACTGTATTCAAAACAGTCGTGATGTCTGAAAGCGCATAAACAAACACACCATCTATGGGCATCTCCCAAAGAGAGATATTCCCCCATTTAAGTATTTACTAAAAAGACATTCTAGGAACGACCTCTTTAATGTCACTTGTTGCTTCCTACTTCTCACACTCCATAAAACACATACAGAATAAGGTACAACTTTGCATGCTGCTTCCATTCATCAACAGAGCTCTGTCTTCACATATTGCACTTAGAATATTGAGCTTACTTCAGTCATGTCTACATGGCAAGGGTTTTTAGTGAGTTTTTCACGCAAAGAATTTCTGGATGTTGGAAATATGTCTGCAACTAACCATGCTACATGATTAATACAAAATCACCATACCGATAGTCTGATTTTGGCATGACTCTGCCCAGAAAAAAACTCAAAAGTGCTCTATGATGCACCATAGATCCAGATCTGTTGCAGGTCCTTTCTTACTCATTTACTGGAAGGTACTTCAAAATCGCTTTCTGGTCTGGATAATTCCGCGATGATTCCATTACATTTTCAAATTGCGGCTGGAGGCAGAGCAAGAACATGTTCTGATGTGATGTAACCAAAATGGTCACTTCAAGCTTAGGGAGTGACTACCAGGTGGATTAATAAAAATCACCATAAGGGATGCACTGAGCTCCCTTATGGTCCATCTACACTGCAAGGATTTATAGTCTGTTTTTAACACTGATTTCAGATTTTATAACTGTTTGAAAATGACTGTAAACCATCCCCATAGACCTCAACAGAAAATCAGACCTGTAATCTACACGGCACTGATTTTTCTCAGGTCTGATTTAAAAACAGACTGTTTTGCAAAAACTTAGAACATGCACATTTTTCAGTCTGATTTCCGTCTGAACATTTCCTATTGAAGTCCATGGAAAGGCATAAAAAACAACCAGAAAAAGTTAGTGAACTGGTTTTGACACAGATTTTTCCATGAATACAACCAGAAAAACTAGTGCACTATGATGCACTATAGGTCCCATAGATGTATCTATCTATGTACAGTTGAAACCAGAAATTTACATGCATTATATAAAAAGACACATATACATGTTTTTCTCACTATCTGACATGAAATCAGCATAAACGTTACCCGTTTTAGATCAATTAGGATTACCACAATTATTTATATTTGCTAAATGCAAGAATAATGAGAGAGATAATTTTTAAGGATAATTTTTACTTTCTGCAAAGACAAAAGTTTACATACACTAGGATTACTATGCCTTTAAACAATTTGGAACAGCCCATATGTCTTTGGAAGCTTCTGAGGTAATTAGAGACATAGCTGTGGATTTTTTTTAATGAACACCGGAAACACACTGCTTCTGTGTTATCCAAATGAGTGCTGTGGAGAGATAAGATGGGGGACAGGTGCACCTGTAGTACAATCAGAGCAATAACTCGAGTAAAACAAGTGACAGAACCGCTCACCTGGGCAGGTTGTACAGGAATGGTACAACACACTTTAACACATAATTATGTATAGTCTAGCTGCAGGAGTTCCAAGACCCACAGAGTACAATTAGTCGCACTTTCTGTAATCCACCAGAAGTATAATGGCTATATAATCCAGTAAAATGGATATAAAAGGACAAAAGGGAACTAGTAGCGCTTAGACCAAAATATAGATAATGGAAAGTGGCCATACTATTAAAAATGAAATAAAATAGGATTATAAAAATATAATTATAAAAATGAGATAAATTGATACTTAGGAATTAATTTTTCCAGATTATGGGCCACATGTATGAAAACGGTCTAGGTCTAAAACTCACTTTGTTGCCCATAGCAACCAATCATAGCACCCCTTTCATTTCATATAGTGCTCTGGAAAAATTAAAGTGGCGCTCTGATTGGTTGCTATAGGCAACAAAGTGAGTTTTAGACCTAGACAGTTTTCATAAATGTGGCCCTATGTGTCAGATTTATTTAGCATGCCTCATCAGGCATGTTTACAATCCAGAAAGCGGGGCTATATATACACAATAAGTTTGGTGGCATAGGTTTGAAATATTTTTAAAACGAGGCTCTACCATTTACAAATAAAGTTGCATTGAACTTACAAAAAAAAACAACAGCAGCAAGAATAAAGGTGTTAAAAACATGGTTACACAAAGTTAAAAACATACAAGAATGAAATGAATAGTAAGAAACTAAATATATATTAAAATGGTTCCTAAAAAAGAAATGGAATCTACAAGACTATACCGTGACCTATCACAGGATTTCATGATATAGTGTACACTCTGGAACACATACAGGAAAACAGAATAAACTTAGCGCAGGTGTCAGGAAAAAATCAATTTTACTGGATTATATCGCCACTACACTGCTTCTGTGTGTAACATCATGGGAAAGTCAAAAGAAATCAGCCAAGATATCAGGAAGAAAATTGTGGACTTGCACAAGTCTGGATCATCGCTGGCTATAATTTCCAGATACCTGAAGGTGCCTCGTTCATCTGTTCCAACAATTATACGCAAGTAGAAACAAGATGGGAATGTCCAGCCGTCATACTGCTCAGGAAGGAGACGGGTGCTGTGTCTCACAGATGAACATGTACATGTCCGACATGTACATATCAACCCAAGAACAAAAGCAAAAGACCTTGTGAAGATGCTGGAGGAAGCTGGTAAGATTGTGTCATTATCCACAGTGAGACGAATACTGTATCAACATGGGTTGAAAGGCCACTCTACCAGGAAGAAGCCAACACATCAAAAGAAACATATAAAAGCTAGATAAATGTTTGCAAATGCACAGAGTAACAAAGACCTACATTTTTGGAGACATGTCCTGTGGTCTGCCGAAACTAAAATTGAACTTTTTGGCCATAATGAACATCGTTACATTTAGAGGAAAAAGGTAAAACCTTGGAAACCTAAGAACTGTGAAACATGGGGTGGCAGCATCATGTTGTGGGGTTGTTTTGCTGCAGGAGGGACTGGTACACTTCACTAAATAGATGGCATCATGGGAAAGAAGATTATGTGGCAATACTGAAGCAATATCTTAAGACATCAGCTAGAAAGTAAAAACTTCGGTGTAAATCGGTCTTCCAAATGGACAATGACCCGAAGCATACTGCCAAACTGGTTACAAAGCCCTGATCTGAATCCTATTGAAATTTTACTGGCAAAGCTAAAAAGAAAGGCGCGAGCAAGGCGCACCTACAAAAGGCTCAGTTACACCAGTCCCATCCTGAGGAATGGGTCAACTATTGTGAGAAGCTTGTGGAAGGATATCCAAAACATTTGACCCAAGTCATACAGTTTAAGGGCAATGCTACCAAATACTAATGAAATGTATGTAAACTTTCGACTTTGCAGAAAGTAATAAAAATGCCTTAAACTCTCTCTCCCCTGTGTTTTTTTCCTCTGTTTTGTCTTTTTTTCTCTCCTGTTTTCTCTCTCTCTCTCCTCTCAAAATTCTGGCTTTTTGCAAAATAAAATAATTTTGGTAATCCTAATTTCCCTTTAAAAGGGAAAGGTTTTATTTTTTTTCAGGGCGGAGAAAAACTGCCATATGTGTCTTTTTATATAGTGTATGTAAATTTTCTGGTTTAAAACTATAAAAAAAAATTTTTGGTGTTTTTTAAAATTTTTTGAAATTTTTTTTGGGAATGTGCTGTTTTAATCCATACACCATAATAGATGATAAATTCTTGTAAGCAGGGCCCCTAAATCCTGGGTGTATAATTTAAGTGTTTTTTCACTTTTAAAAATTATTTTCATTTTGCCTATTTATACCCTGCAAATTGTAAAGGGGTGCTTAACACTTTTTAAAACGCTAAAAAAAATTTAAGTTATTATTATTTTCCGATAAATTTGCCCCCCCAAATTTGGCCTTTTTCTTTAATAAAATCAGAAGGAAATTGGTGAATCTAAGCATTAAAAATGTAGAAAAATAAAATTTAAAAAGGCCCTTTAAAAAAAAAAAATAAAAATTTAAATTTTGTTATAAAAAAAATTTTACCCCCACTAAAAGGGATGTAAAAAAAAAATTTAGCCCACTGCAAGTTTTAGGGAGGGGGGAACTACATAAATTAAAGCCATAACAATCTAGGTTTTTTTGCACCAATCATAAACCCAAATTGAAATTTCCTTACATTTTTTGTCCAAAGTCACTTGAAAAACCATCCAAAAAACCCGGGTTTAAAAATCGGGCCCCCCAAAACCCATTTGCAAAATCTGGTACAAAAATTGGATTGAAAATTAGCCCCAGCAATTTTAAAAAGGGAGGTCCCAAAAATTTTCGACACCCCCATTTTAACTTTTGCCGGATAAATTTTTTTTGGTGCGATTTGTGTTTAAAATTTGGGGTTACTGATTTCCCTTTGGCCCCCATAAAATTGAATGTAGGGGAAATTTCTTTTGGAAAAACGGGGTAAAAAAAATACAAAAATTGTTTTTTTTTTTCCAACAAAATCCGGGAAGATTTTAATACCGACCTGAAAAAAAAAATCCGTGTTTGTATGGGACTAAAAGCACAGTTTTTTTCATTGTGGCCCTCCCAACAGCACCCTTTTAGTTTTATCCCTGATTTCTTCTCCTTCGATTTTTTTAAAATTTCCCAAAAATACATAACCCGGGCCCAAACACCCCACCAATGTACTGTGGGTTTTGGGGATAAAACCTTAAAATTTAAAATTTAAAAAAAAAAATAAACCCTTCTGGGCTTTAATATGCCTCTTTATTTTCCATTTATAGCCGGGTTAAAAGAAAAAGGGTTTTTCGCCTAGGGTTTTTATATTTTCACAACCTCGTTTAATTTTTACAAGTGGGGCGGGCTTTTCCTGTTGGTTACGTAAACACAAAAAAAAATTATTTTAAAAAGGAGCCATATTAGTTTTATGAAATTCTTGCCCGCTAAGTAGGTTTGGTGTTTTTTTACCCAGCCCTGTCCCAGAATGAAAAGGGGTTTCTCTTCCCTTTAAAAAACTGTAAAAGTTCAGGATTTTTTTTTTTAGAAAAGCAAATAAGGGAAAATTTTAAGGAAAAAAAAAATGAAAAATTTTTTTAAACTTGGGTTTCCTTTTAAAGGGAGTTTGGACCCCTTTTTGGTTTTAGTCTGCTGGGACAATGGGTTTTAAGTAGTTTTTTCCAAAAGTAAAAATATTTTAAATTGTCCATTAAAAATTTCGTATGTTTTTCACAGATTTTTCCTTTGTGATTCATTTTTTACATTACCCTCTAGTATGAACCCTTTACTGGCAAAGCCAGTTTGGACCTACCCGACAGAGCCCCATTTTTAAAATCTGACATATGTCACTTTAGGTGTTAATAACTTTTTTTTTTGAGAAGTAATTTTTAGTGATTTTCATCTTTAAAAAGAACATGGCTTGATATTACATACAGTGCAATAGTCATGACATTTGGCTAACAAGGGAAACATAGCCAATAAGAAAGGTAATAGCAGTTCCACTAAGCTTGCACAAAAGTTCCACCCCCTCGCCCCAAAAATGAAATTCAATTTTCGCAGATGGGAAAAATAAAAGCCCTTAAACCCATCTGAGTCATGGGAAAACCAAAATCCCCCCCCAGGGGTGTTTTTTTAAAATGTTTGAAAATTTTAAAGAGAAAAAAAAGCCAGAGCAGTCGTGGTGGAGGGTTAGTGTGCCAGAGAGGCAGATTCCGACAGTCACCTTTCAAAGCATGAAATAGTCAAGCACTTAAATACAAAGCGGGTAGCTCGAAATTTTTTTTAAAAACCCGAAAAATTTAAAACCACATGAAAAAAAAAATAAAAATGAAGAAATAAGAAGAGATGGTCACATTTAAATTTTTATCATAAGTATTGAAAAAGCTAAAAAGGACGTTGTTTTTTTTCCCCCTTAAAATTTCATAAAAAGTATTTGCCAGTCGGGATGGGTCAGGAAATTTTGGAAACATCTTGACCAGAAAGTTGGTTTTTAAAAAGGGGTAAGTTGGTAAAAAATCGCAAAGGGATCCAAAAAAAAGGGTTGCCTTTAAACCCAAACGTTTACATGGCTTCTGAATGCTTTCCCCCATACTTTTTCCCACGTAAAAGGAGAAATTTTTTTATTTTTTTCCCCCAAAGGGCCCCAAACTAAAACCCTGCCCCCAAAGTCCCACCTGGTATTGGAAAAAGGGAAAAGACATTAAGGGCCCGACTGTATGTCCCGGGGGCTGCGCCAAAAAGGGTTTTGGATTTTTTTCAGCTGAACACTGGGGCGCCCGGTTCATTTAAAATTTTTAAACCAGACACACCCCAAAAAATTGGGGCCTTTCATAAAAGCCCCCCACAGCATTTTGAAAATGCCCCTGGGCATGGGGGAAGCGTGTTGCCCATTTACTGTATTTTTATTAACTTTTTTTAAAATTTTCCCGGGAAAATCCAGGGCATTATTCTAGGCCCATTTAAAACCCATTTTTAAAAGGGGTTTTTTTTTCCCCTGTTTAAGAATTGTTGCCTATTTAAGTTTGAAAGCCACAAAAATCTATTAAATGAAAGAAAAGGTAAAAGGGGACTTTTTAAAAATTTGTATCCCTCATTCACTGAAAACCCATTTTCCAGGGGAAAAAGAAACCTTCAAAAATTGTTTTCCCCCAAATTATGCCGTTTTCAGACATATCCCGTATTTAAACAATAGTCCACTCAACTACAAGCCTCAAAATAGGAGGAGGCCCTACTGGAGTTTTGGGTCTCATCTTCAGTAGGATTTTTCTTTAGGCACAATTTTAAAGGGGCCTAAAAAATTAAAACCCTTAAAAAAGACCTCATTTGGGAAAGCTTAAAAACCCCTTTAAAGGGTTTTTTACCAGAGGTGTTTGTGAAAAATTTTTGAAAACCCCCCGGGTTTTTTTCACAGGGTTTTTAGGCCCCTTTAAAACCCTTTAAAAATTTAAAAATTTTTTATTTTTTTTCAATAATTTTGCTGTTTCAGTCTTAAAAATATTTCATTTTTTTACAAAGAAAACGGAAAAAAAAGCATCCAAAGATGTGTTTTAAAAATTTTGGGGGAAGTACCGGCTTTTTCCCTTTTTGTGGTTTGGAAATGTGGTTTTTGGGGAAAGGCAAAGGGCCCCTTTTTAAGGGGGAAAGGGGGCACTTTTGGCTTTTGGAAAAAAAAGATTTTGGGGTTTGGATGCTAATGGGTTTTATTTGAAAGCCCCAAAAAGGGGTGGGGGAACAAGTGAAACCTTTTCCCGGAAAATTTTTTGGATTTTGGAATAAAACCCCTAAGGGGAAAAATTTATTTTTTAAGGGTTTTATTGTGCACTTTGGGGAAAACAGGTGTACACAAATTTTTTTTTGATTGGGCTGTAAAGATGGGAAGAAAAAAAAATGTCCACCATTTCTTTTTTGGGTTTTTTGTGCAAATTTTTAAATAATGGTTTAAATTTAGTATGCAGGTCAGTACAATTACAACTATATCATTTTTGTTAATTTTTTTTTTGGGTTTTTCTACTTTTTTAAACCCCCTTTCGACATACAAAAAAACCCAAATTTATTATTGGCGGGGGAAGGGTTTTTATGTAAATTTGGGCATAATTAAGGTTTATTTCTCCGTTTTACAGGAAAAATAAAAAAATAAAAATAGGCTCTCAGACGATGACGATGCAAAAACATGTAAACAAAAAATTAGCCTGCAAAACTACCTGATTGTACACAGTCTAGAGATTGTTTTAAAATGAAACCCAAGCCCCTTTTTTTTGGGGAAAATTTTTTTAGCTGTTTAATCAATCCGTCAATGTTGGGGCACCCTGCTTTAAAAAAATTCCCGGAAAAATTTGGGGGGGGGTCAACCCGGGTTTTCCCTTTCCCTTTATTTTGCTTTAACCTGTTTTAAAAAAATGGGTTTCAGTGAGAATTTTTTTAAAACAGAAGCCAATTTTTAAAGTAGGGGTTCCCACCCCATCTAATTTTAGGGTTTTGGTTTTATGAAACCCGAATCCCTTTTTTGACAAAACCCCGTGTTTCACAGGGGTTAATTTATGGTCCGAAATTTCCCGTTTTCCAATTTCCTTTACAAATTTTTTTTTTTTCACAGGTTAAAAGGAATAGAAATTTTCTTATTGTAAATTTTAGAAGGGCCAGTGATGGAAAAAAAATCATTAGAAAAACCGAAAAAAAACCCCTGAGGGGAAACATTGGGAAAATCCAACCCAAAAGGTTTGGGGGAATGCTTAAATTGTATGGTGGACGGGGGCAAAAAAACAATTTAATACAATATTTTTTCTTATGATAACCATACATTATTCTTAAAAACATCTATCTACTTATGATGGTGGTGCTATTGGGGGAGGAAAAAACATGATTTTGGGCTTCCAAGAAAAAGGGTTTACCCAAATTTCCCTTTTTTTCAAAATGTCTATGATGAAGAAACCTCTTCAGAATGCAGCTGGCCTCTCAATCGGCTAATTGCTGCTGGCAGGCTGCTGAAAACCTCCATTAAAAAGATGGAGGTGGCTACAAGTTTTCCTTCTTTTGAAAATATGTAAGCACAGCCATGTAAAACATGGTTCGCTTTTTATAACATCTCCCTGCTCTGTCTCACAGAGGAGGATACACGTGGGGGAACACGCTCTTTGATATCCAAATGTTATACTAAGTTATATGGATAATAGCTGTCTGAATGGGACAATACATTCACATAAATATATGTTGATTCCCCTCAATAACTGTCACGATTTGCCAGACATCGCGCACCAAAAAACATGCCATTTGACCCTGGGAGCTGCGAGTGTACTGTAAGGCTCGTTCAGACTTATTTCGGTACGGTTTGACGAGGATTGTCGAATCGAAAAATCCTGTTGGCATATCCGTCAGTAATTAATACAGCCATTTTCTATTGATTTCATGAAAAACGCTCGCTTCACACGACGCAAAATTCCTTGTGCCGATGGCGCGCGGATTGACGACGCAATCGGTCGGCATTGAAATCTATATTTTGATCTATGTCAATTCTTCCTGGCGGACTTCACCACCTACATGATTGTAGATGGTGAATTCCGTCGGGAAATCAGTTACAGATTACGTGCCACACTTAGTGGCATATTTGCACTGATTTTAATCTGATTTCAGAAGTTTTACACGGAAAAACCGTTGTAATAGTTCTGAAATATCCGTGTGGGGGGCCAAACTGTTCAAGCCTTATTGTACTTCCAGCATGGAAAAGAGTTAAGTTCTATTGCAGCGTAGCAGCTGACCCATATCCTTCTAGCAGCTTAAAAACAGCCCTGCTGTCAGAAGGGGTAATGTGTGCAAGTGGGGTCTTGCTTGGCTTCATCGCCATTGTGTTCCTAGTCTGTATTCGGTACATCGTTTCTTTGATTCTAGTTTCCTCCTGGCGACCCCGTCTACCCTCTGTCCTGTGTTGCCTGTTCTGGTTATGGTGTTCTCTGGTGTTTTCCGGCAAAAACTGAGGGCTTGGAAGCTTTTCTGGGCCCAAGGATATTCCCCCATTTGGTTTCATGTACTGTTTTTGCATGTTTTATTTGTGTAAGTTTCTATTGCTACAATAAAGTTCTTATTGAAACATAGCAGAAAACTCATGCCCTTAAAGGGGTTTTATTATTAGATGCTTTCGTAGACTTGAGCTGTTTCTATCTGTTACAGCTTCAAATCCAGGGGCGTGTTTCTTCTCTCAGTAGGCGAGTCTCTCCTGCCAGGAGGCATGTCTCCCCTCAGTGGAGACTGGTGTCATCATCATTCTGTGTGTGCAGTGGAAGGGAAAGGATGTCAGCTCTGCAGCCCTCCTGCAATGTTCTCTTGGCTGCAGATTGACATCTCCAGGCTCCACAAGCTCCTTGTAAGCAGGACCCCTGCATTGCTTTAAGCAGGACCCTTGCATTGCTTTAAGCAGAAACCCTGCATTGCTGTAACCAGAACTTCTGCATTGCTGTAAACAGTTATACAAACAGCCTGAACTGATGAAACTAATGTGTGTGGTGAGCAGTGTATAAGGCTGTGTTATATGGGGGAGAGAGAGTAAATCTACCAGCTAGAGACTCAGTAATTGCCCAGTTCCTTTACCTAGAGCCATCACGTAGAGAGGAGCTGAGACAGTATTCATTATACACACAATCATCACAGGCAGTCCGTTTCACTTTCAATATCGACAGCTCAGAGGGGATTAAGCACAGAGTGCAGGCAGCCATTCACAGTGCAGGGGGCGTGTCCCGTCCAGTGGCATGTCCAAACAGGCTGAATGAAATGTCAGTAAGCCAATCACAGAAAAGGGGGCATGTCCCATCCAGCTGCTGCAGAGATAGCTATAGATGCACAGATTAGCTCAGATCTGCTATACTAAGTGGTTTAGGTAATGCAAACCAATTGTAAAAGTGCTTATTTTTACTGTCCCCATCATTAGAGATATGATCTTTATAGCGAGAAAACCCCTTTGAAAATGGATCCATGGGAGATTAGGCCTGTCCAGTTTGCATCTATGGACGTTTTCCCTGGCTGAACATCTTAGGGCGACAGCGGAGGCTTTCCAGATGGTTGCTGGCCTTTGCAGGGAACTACCAGTGTCTCTAAAAAAATTAGCAGATGACCCCTGTCTACGTCTTGTCCTGTGTCTTCCATGTGGTGCTAGTACTGGTGTTCCTCTGGTGTTCTTCTCGGCACAAGTCTGCAGGGCCTGTGGAGTTATTCCTGGTCCCAAAGGTCCACCTCTCTCCAGAGGTTTCATGGACTTTTTTCCATGTTTTTTTGTACATTTCTATTGCTACAATAAAGTCCTTATTGAAACATAACAATAACATAATTTTCTACAACTGAAAACTAGGAGCAAAGGTCAGACACCATTGTTTTAAGTCTGAAGCTTTTTTTTCCCTTTAGTTTTATCTCTTTTTTTCTCCCCCTGTTCATTTAATCTTCTGCTCTTTACATAATTATGGCTGGAAGTACTTGTCTCATGATTTACTTTAATTATTGTTATTATATTTTAAGTAAACAAAGCATCTTTCATCTGTTAACTGAAATCCATTGCACACATATGAGATAATCATCTGTATAAAGGTGAAGTAAACAGCGCAGAAGATATTCAATAAGCAAAATATGGGTATTAAAATTTCATGACTTGCTCACAAATATTCTGAATTAATCAGCTACTGCACATTTATAGTTTAATATTTAATGGCCCTGCTTCTACAATCCTCTAGAAGAATTCAGCATTATCATACACTCTTACAAATAAAAGCAGCCTTCCGTTCTGGTGCTGCATGTTAACAGGGGCAATATGTAATCATTTGTTATGTTGCTTCTCAGAATGATATTTATTGCTTCATAACCAGAATAGAATAGTAGTAGGTAACTAAGGACAGCTGTCTGCATATCATTCATGTAACAGATTACAAACATTGGCTTAGTAAGAGTACACATGCCAAAATCTCTGCGGTCACAGCAAAGCATGTTCCAGGGACACTGTAGTATTGCCCACACCAAGTACCCAGTTCTTTCTATTTTAGGAACTTTTTTATTTTTTTGTGAAAATTGGGGGGCCCGTGTTTTCCTAGCCCCTGTTTTTGAAAAATTTTAAAAACCCCTTTTTTTAAAATCCTATTTTTGAAAGGGATAAAACCCAATTTCCCCCCAAATTTTACAGAAAACTCGTCATTCACTTGCTACAAATTATTTTGCAAAAAAAAAAACCAAATTTGGACGGCAAAAAAAAGAAATTTTTTAAAAAAAAAAGGTTTTTAAATTTTTTTTGAAACCCCACCCCCCCCCAATTTTTTAAAGAAAAAAACCCGCCCATTTTTTTACATCCTTTCCCTAACCCCGAACGTTCTAATTTTTTTGTGGGGTTGGGGGTTTTTTGTTATAAAATTGTTTTTCCAAATGACGCAAGCAGGGATGGACAAGGTCCAGACACAGAAGTGTCAGCTATCCCCTTTCCGGGAGGACACAGTTA
The DNA here is from genome assembly GCA_025379985.1 of Phyllomedusa bahiana. Lineage (NCBI taxonomy): Eukaryota > Metazoa > Chordata > Amphibia > Anura > Hylidae > Phyllomedusa > Phyllomedusa bahiana. The sequence continues at coordinate 69,195 of JAODAL010001914.1, forward strand.
GTACTTGGCAGAAGTGGGAAGGGGGGGGCCTTTTGTGAATTCAAAGCTCTGATACACACCTCCACCTAAGGTCAGCAATATACAGGTGGTGACACAGCTCTGACAGGTGCGTCAGTGGAGTGAGGTACCCAAGAGCTGCCAGAATGAATTTGATATGTGTAGTAATCCTTTTAGTCACGGGAAGTTTACAAAAAGTAGAAAAGACCACCATTAAAGGGAACCAGTACTGACGGCATCGATTGGGGGCCACAAGACACAACATCCTTTAATTAAAGGGTTCAAAATTATGGATACAATAAAGCTGGGATGGAACAAACGTATAAAAAAAATAAAAATTCAAAAAGAAGTTTTGGCTAACAATTATTGCTGTTTTGGTTTTAAAAAAACCTCAAGTACTTGCTTTTTTTTTCTTGGGTTTAAACAACTAAAGGCTATGTTCACACGGCTTATTCTGGGACGTATTTCAGCCCGTAATTTGCGCCGTACTGCGCGAATTACGGGCTGAAATATGTCCCAGTCATTACGGTAATCCACAGTTCTCATAGAGAACTATGGATTACGTCTCCTCTCCCCGCTCGCACAATACGGCGGGGGACATAAGTGACATGTCATTTATTCATGGCGTATACACGCCGAGAATAATGCATGTCTATGGGGCCGGCAGGCTGCCAGCCCCCCCACCCCGCTCCCGCCCACGTACACATGGCGTAATTGCGGGGTGAAACACGTCCCGCTATTAAGGCGTGTGAACATAGCCAAAGGGGTTTTCTCATCACAAGCTTTCACAGACTTGACTTGTTTCTGTTTCTTCGGGTATGTTCACATGGCTTATTTTGCACGCTGCAATTAGTTCTCATAGAGAGCTATGGAGTACGCGTCATCTCCCCACACGTACAATACGATCGTATTCCTCAGAATGAGGAATGTGAGAGTGTATAAGGCTGTGTTATATGAGGGAAATCTAACAGCTAGAGACTCAGTAATTGCCCAGATCCTTTAAATACGGCCATCAATGGGAGATGAGCATAGAGAGGAGATCAGACAGCCGTTATTACACAGACACAGCCATAACAGAAAGCTGAGGCAGCTAGTTTCCCTTTTATTTTCCACAGCTCAGAGGGGAGTAAGCGCAGAGTTCAGGCAGCCAATCACAGCACATGGGGTATGTGCTGCCCAAGGGGCATGTCCCAATATAGCTGAACTAAGTATCAGTCAGACAATCACAGCAAAGGGGGTGTTGCCTGATCTCAGGCTGCTGATTTAGCTCTAGACACACACAGATTAGCTCATAGCTTCTATACTAAATGATTTAGGTAATGCAAACCAATTGCAAAACTGCTTATTTTTACTGTCCCCGTCATTACAGATATGATCTTTGTAGCAAGAAAACCCCTTTAAGTAATGTGTTAGAGTTATAATATCATTATGATGTTATCATAATACTAGTATCCTAGTATTTTATAGCTTCATTACCCTACTCTAAAACCTGTGTAAATTAACTGGGTAACAGAGCAGTCGTCATGCCTATAGCCCATTAATTTACTTGCTCTGTTTGATGGCACAGTGCACTCCCATACACTATGCCATGAGCTAGATGGGACTGAGAGCTACATTTTGACAGGGAGCTAAAATTATCAGTACACTGGCAGTAGAAGCCCCAAATTGAACACTGTGTTTTCTGACAGTAGAAGTAGGTGGTTAACATGAAAAGCTGTAAAAGGTACCTTAAGGCAAAGGGACCTTAAATCTTTATTCTCATCATAGACATTGATAACATATTGATAGGATATGTCATCAATGTCAACCTTCTGGGACCTGCACCTATCTCAAGGAAGAGCGCTAAAACCTTTCTGATTACAGATACAACATACATACACGTATTATTAACATATATACTTACAGATATAGCAAAGCTTAGCTTCACAATTAATGTGTGGTCTGAATCTATGGCATATAATGCTATCTCAACAGTTTTCTTGACAGGTGCAATAAGATATCTCTGCCAAATAATATTTACTAAATCCATACATGCATTAAACACACATTATAAATCCATACATCTTTACACACATAAATACACACATAACAGTTACACATACAGTATGCACAAATGCATTACATATTCTCTGAGTCAGACTGAACTTCCTTGGGGCCGCCATAGGAAACTATTCTGAGGGCGCACCTGGACAAACCGACTTTTAAGTGCTTTCTGTAGGTCTACTTTAAAGTGATCGTTATAGTATATCTGTTAGTTTTATAGCCAACTCCAAATTAGGTTATCTTCTGTGATTTAATAGGAGTATATTAGTTTGTCAGACCTTGGAATCACCAGAAGATCTCTGGTATTCTGCTAGGCCTGCCCAAAACTGCATACATTGGGCTTACCTGGTGGATGATGTGATTCCCTGGGTTGCTATAGATATGACACTGGGCTAAACTAAGATGTGGAGTCTAAGGGCACGTCCCCACGGCACAGAGCAAATACCGGTCGGATTATGCAACCGGTATTTGCTCGGTTACTGTGGCCGTGCACGCGGCTGCAGGGGCACGGCTTTTCTCTGCTGTTTGTGGAGAAAAGCCCTCCCCCTTCGCATCGACATGTTCATATTCCGCCCGAAAACCGGGCGGCAGAATGAACATGTTCAATCTTTTTCGGAACGCCGGCAACCTAAAAAACTGTCCTCCATAGAGGTCTGTGTAAAAGTTTGTCAGCCGGTCTGGAGACAGCTTTCAAAACCGAAAAACGGCTGCAAAACCGGCTGAAAAAACGGCCGTGGGGACAAACCCCAAAAGATGCTCTGGTTTTTAAACTTAAATATCTATACAGGAATCTGGACTGTGCTAGAGAGAACTCCCAGGTCACTACCCTCAAAGTAAACTCCACCAGCAACAGGCAAAAGTCACGCCAAGCAAAGTCAATAGGGTGGATAAGCCAAAGTCAAAACTGACAAAGGTTTTTTTTCAATATAGAGGATGGTCAGGAGATCAGGTCAGGCAACAGAAAATTAGACTAGATCAGGAAATAAGTCAACTCAGGAACAAATTAAATAGATCCTTAGCATGAACGTGCTCATAATCAGGACCTAGGTATCTTATTACTCAAGCAGGAAACAATATTGCGTGCACCGTTTAATATCCTAGGTAAAAGGGCTTTGGTGAGGGACATAGGTGTAGTGGAGGCACAGGAATTAGCTGTGGCAGCAAGAAAAAGAGTTGCAGAAGTCAGTAAGACACCAATCGCATACACACACAGTTCACACATGTATTTACACACATTACACATATTTACCTCTCCAGCAGCTAGCCACTGTTCTTCCTTACTGCAATCCAAAGGTTAGATGGTGTTTGAAGGGAGCAGCAGTCGAGCAAACACATAATTGCTCTACTTAAACGCTATGGGATTGACAAAGATACTAGTGCATCTCAAAAAAAAAATAGAATATCATTGAAAAGTTAATTTATGTCTGTAATTCAAGTCAAAGATAGAAACCCAGGTATTGTATAGACTCATTACACACAGAGTGTCATATTTTAAGTGTTAATTTCTTTAAACGTGAATGATTATGGCTTACAGCTAATGAAAATCCAAAATTTAGGATGTCAGAAAATTAGAATAATATATGAAAGATCAATATTTTTGATTCATGGTGTTACACACAAAAACTTTAAATTGTCCCTCAGTCTAGTTCAGTAGGCTACACAATCATGGGGAAGACTGCTTTGACAGTTGTCCAGAAAATATTGACACCCTCAACAAGAAAGGTTAACCACAAAAGGTCATTGTTAAAGAAGTGGGCTGTTCAGAGTGCTGTATCAAAGCATATTTATGGAATTTGTATGGAAGGACAACATGTGGAAGAAAAAGGTGTACAAGCAATGGGATGACCACAGCCTTGAGAAGTTTGTCAAGAAAAGGTCATTCAAGAATTTGGGAGAGATTCCCAAGGAGTGGACTGCGGCTTTCACATTCCTTTTATCAAGCCAGAAGGACACAGTAAGCCACAAAAGGTCATTGTCAAAGAAGCTGGCTGTTCAGATTGCTGTATCAAAACATGTCAATGGAAAGTCGTGTGGAAGGAAAAACTGTGGTAGATAAAGGTGACCAAGCAACAGGGATGACCGCACTCTTGAAAGACTGCAACTGGAGTCAGTGCTTCCACCACACACAGATGTATTCGCGACATGAGCTACAGCTGTCGCATTCCTTGTGTCAAGGCAGTCATGACCTAGAGACACCATCAGAAGCGCCTTCCTGGGCTATGGAGAAAAAAGACTGGCTGTTTCTCTGTGTCAAAGTCCTCCATTTCATTTGGAAATCAAGGTCTCTATGTCTGGAGGAAGAGTAGAGAGGCCACAAGCCAAGTTGCTGGAGGTTCAGTGTAGTTTCCACAGTCAGTGATGGTTTGGGAAACCATGTCATCTGCTGGTGTTGGTCCACGTTGTTATATCAAGTCCAAGGTCACATTTGTAAATATTGTATTATATCTTTTCACGGGACAACACTTAAGATATGACACTTTGATACAACGTAAAGTAGTCAGTGTGCAGCTTAGCAGTGTAAACAGTGTAAATTTGGTTTGGACTCCAAAATAACTTAACAAACAGCCATCAATGTCTAAACTGCTGGCAACAAAAATGAGTACACTCCTAAGTGAAAATGGACAGATTATACCCAAAGTGTCAATGTTTTGTGTTGCCACCATTATTTTCCAGTGCTGCCTTAACTCTCTTGGGCATGGAGTTCACTAGAGCTTCACAGGTTGCAGTCACTGGAATCCTCTTCCACTCCTCCATAACGACATCACGGGTGAATGTTAGAGACCTCGTGCTTCTCCACCATCCGTATGAGAATGCCCCACAGATGCTCAATAGGGTCTGGAGACATGCTTGGCCAGTCCAGCACCTTTACCTTCATTTTCTTTAGCAAAATACTGCCCTGCAGCCCAATTTCCGGAGGGAGGGTATAATGTTCTGCTGCAGTATGTCACCGTATATGTTAGCATTCATGGTTCCCTCAATAAACTGTAACTCCCCACAGCTGGCAGCACTCATGAAGCCCAAAATCTTGACATTCCCACCACTATGCTTGACTATAGGCAAGACACACTTGTCTTTGTACTCCTCACTTGGCTGCCACCATACAGGCTTGACACCATCTGAACCAAATAGGTTTCTCTTGGTCTCATCATACCACAGGACATGGTTCCAGTAATCCATGTCCTTTGTCTGCTTGTCTTCAGCAGACTGTTTGCAGGCTCTCATTTAGAAGAGGCTTCCTTCTGAAACAACAATCATGCAGACCAATTTGATGCAGTGTGCGGCATATGGTCTGAACACTGATAGGCTGACCCCCCCACCCCTTTAACCTCTGCAGCAATGCTTGTAGCACTCATATGTCTAGTTTGAAAAGACAATCTCTAGATATGAATCTGAGTACATGCACACAACTGCTTTGGCTGACCATGCTGAGGCCTGTTCTGAGTGGAACCTAGTCTTGTTAAACCGCTGTATGTTCTTGGCCACTGTGAGGCAGCTCACTTTCAGGGTGTTGGCAATCTCTTTTAGCCTAGGCCATATTTTTTCAGATCCTCAGTGAGTTCTTTGCCATGAGTTGCCTTGTTGAATTTAGTGCCCAGTGTCCAAAGTGTGAGGTGATAAACCCCAAAATTTTAACACACCTTCCCCCCTTCCCCTGAGATGGTAACCTAACGAGTACTGATTCCGGGGAAAGAAAATGGCAAATTGGGCACAATTGTCCATTTTCACTTATGGTTTCTCCCTTTTTTTCCCCAGGGGTTTGGAATGATGGCTGTGTGTTGAGTTATTTTGAGGGCACACTGAATTTACACTGTTATACAAGCTTTACACTGACTTCTTTACTACTTTAACTATTTGGTTTTTGGTTAAAATTTCAGGATGAACATTTCTAGAATTTTTATTTTAATTAACTAAATGCAACCATTTTTTAACTTTAGAATGCACATGTCCAAATGTTCAATATTTCTCTACTTCTCTACTGTTCTCTACTTCTCTATCAGGACAACTTGCTGATGTCTATCAAGGGGCTTAAGGGCAAAATTCACAACAGGTGTCTGATCAATTTGAATTGAGATTTAAAAAGTCTTCCTCATCATGCTGTTCACATTAAGTTAAATTTAAAGCATATTTTTAATATTACAAAAAAACGTACTCCTATATGTAAATGAGCCACCAGAGCTCAGAAGAAGTTACTTCTCATATTCATTATCTTGCCCAACCCTGTATATCATTTTGATGTTTTCAGGGCTTGTTGTCTGCATGATTACCATATTAAGGAAAACAGTTCCCATGATTACTCTCTTCTGTGACATTACTGCTGCCTATAAACCCTCTTAAAAGATGGTGTAATGAAGTAATTACTTCCTGTCTTTACAGATAACCATGTTGTGCTACTGAGACATTGCTGCTCACTTAATCTGCTACCCTCCATGTGAAGCATACATTTGGGAAGTGCAAAAAAAATACTGCCATCTTTATCTAATTAACATTTTATGCATAAAATGGCTTTCCCAAAATTGCATGCTAGGACTGAGCTGTAATAAAAAAATAGCCACTCCTGGAATTGCCAAAGCTTTAGTGTCCTCTGCTGCTATTCTAGCTTTTATATTGCTCACATTACTGTAAAGCCAATCACTGGCCTCAACGGTCTCTGTTCAAATGTACAGCATGCGATTGCTGAGATAAGTAATGAGCTGCAAGGTCACATGAGTGATGTGCGTGATATCACTGCTGGGGGTTAACGTGTCAAAGAATCTTAAAAGCAGAGTTACCCCATTTTGCTACATTTTCTAATTCCGCTTCTGGCTGCAGAAATCATACTAGTTTCCCACAGCAGCAGGACAGCTTCATTACTTTAGGCATCGCCAAACAAAACTACATTTCCCAATAAAATAAATATTTCTTTATTGAAAGTAAAGTAACACAAATACAAAAATAAGCAATAACGGTGCAAAAAACTGCCAAAAGTGCTCCAGGTAAGTATATCCCAAATCAAAATAACTCAATCAAAAAAGAGGATAATAAAAATGGTACACATGATTTAGAGTAATATATTAAAAAAAATACAAATGCCCCAACAAGGTAACATAAATAATACATATATAATCATATATAATTTTGTTATTTAGTCCGGGCTTTTTGATTGGCGGTTATTACTTTAGGCATGTTAATAATGTAACCTTAGCTAATTATCAACTACTACAGTAATATTATATCTAGGGCTACATTCTGTTTTGGGTTACTATGTGTAACTTATCTGTCCTCAGATATATCTGATCAAATATGTTATGTTACATGCAAAAATTATAAGAAGAATTGTATATTTGGTTGAAGGCAGACTTGGACCGGCCCACAGGGGAATAGGGTAAAACCCCTGGTGGGTCCCTCTGCATGGCAGGCCTGGGATGCTTTTCCTATCACCCAGGACACTTTTGGGTTCTCATCCTGAAACACAGGAGTGGCTCATGCACCATTCACTTACAGTGGAGCGCAAGCATCTCCTATGTGTCAGGATGAGAACCCCAGAATAAAGTGGAACAGATACTGGGAGACTTCAGAGCAATAGCAATAGCAATAGTTAACTAATGGTAAACAGAAATGCCTTTGATTATTTCTATTTCCGTTTCTTAGGCTATGTCTACACTGCATCAGAGAAAAAACGGCCCTTAAAGCGGCCGTTCTCTCTGTGTTGCAGGACGCGGCTTTTGTCACGCTTTGTGCAAAAGCCGCGGCCGCTTCTCGTTTTCCCGACGCCCCCCATACAATAGCATTGTATGCGAAGACGTCAAGAAGACGAGAAGCACCGGCGTATTATACCACATGTTGTATAATACACCGCTGCCGAAAGACGGGCAGAGAAAAGACGAGCTGTGTAGACAGCAACTCGTCTTTTCTATTGCCGTCTATGGCACCACACTGACGATCATATCTCCGGCGCTTTTAAAAAACGAAAAGCGCCGGAGATACGATCGTAATCCTGTGCAGTGTGGACATAGCCTTAGACTTAACTGTGTGAATGCATTACAAATTTTACTATAACAATGCTGGAAAAACAACAGAATGTGAGAGACAAAAACAGGAAAAAACACGCACAAATAAGCACACATAATTCAAAAAAATCTATAAATTAGGTTGTGTTAGCACTGCATTTTGTCCTCTGTTGCAAGTGTCCATCAGGATTCTGTGGAAAACGGTACCCTGCAATAGACCCTTAGAAGCCAACAGAGCAAAAAAGGGGGACATGTCTGAAAACTGTCTTGGTCTAAGACTTTTTTTGTTGCCCATAGCAACCAATCAGAGTGCCTCTTTAATTTTTTCAAACCTCTATATGAAATGAAAGGGGAACGCTGATTGGTTGCTATGGGCAACAAGAAAAGTCTTAGACCAAGATAGTTTTCAGACATGTCCCCCATAGTCTCTTTTATAAGATGTCTGCTCTATTTCTCAGCACTATATGCTTTATGTGCCCAATACAAAAATGTGGTAGAACAGAAAATAAACCATGTACCACTGGGAAATAGAGCAAATGTTGTCCAAAACAGACTTTGTTTGCCCTTTTGTTTTCTAATGGTCTACTTTTTTTTCACAGTATCCAGACCGATAACTTTATGGACTGTCTAATAACGGGGTATGTCCCAAAGGATTGGCGCATAGCAAATGTGGTGCCAATATTCAAAAAGGGGTCAAAAAGTGATCCAGGAAACTATAGGCCAGTAAGCTTAACCTCTGTTGTAGGTAAAATGTTTGAAGGTTTTCTCAGAGATGCTATCCTGGAGTATCTCACTGAAAATAAATGTATAACGCCGTTCCAGCATGGGTTTATGAAGGATCGGTCCTGTCAGACTAATCTCATCAGCTTCTATGAGGAAGTCAGTGCTAGACTGGATCGGGGTGAGGCACTGGATGTCATATATCTAGATTTTTCTAAAGCATTTGATACGGTGCCACATAAAAGGTTGGTAAGTAAAATGAGAATGCTTGGACTAGGGGAAATGTGTGCAAGTGGGTAAGCAACTGGCTCACTAATAGAAAACAAAGGGTAGTAATTAACGGTACATACTCTGACTGGATTGCTGTTACTAGTGGGGTACCACAAGGGTCAGTATTGGGCCCTATTTTCTTCAACATTTTCATTAACGATCTTACACATGGATTGCACAGTAGAATATCGATCTTTGCAGACGATACTAAGCTCTGTAAAGTAATCAACACAATAGAGGATAACGTGTTATTACAAAGGGATCTGGATAAGTTGGAGGCCTGGGCAGGGAAATGGCAGATGAGGTTTAACACAGATAAATGCAAGGTTATGCACATGGGGAGGAAAAATCCTTTAAACATGACTACATGTTAAATGGAAAAGGCTGGGTAAAATAAAATAGAGAAGGACTTGGGAATCCTGGTGGACAGTAAACTTAATTGTAGCAGCAGTGTCAGACAGCAGCTGCCAAGGCAAATAGGATCATGGGGTGCATTAGAAGGGGCATAGAGGCACATGATGAGAACATAATTCTCCCATTATACAAGTCACTGGTTAGACCACACATGGAATATTTTGTACAGTTTTGGGCACCAGTGCACAGGAAAGACATTGTAGAGCTTGAACAGGTACAAAGGCGGGCAACAAAAATAATAAAAGGACTGGGTGGACTACAGTACCAGGAAGATTAGCAAGATTAGGGTTATTTAGTTTAGAGAAAAGACGGCTTTGGGGGGACATAATAAATATGTTTAAATACATTAAAGGTCAATATAGAGATCTCTCCCAAGATTTATTTATCCCCAGGACTGTATCTAGAACAAGGGGGCATCCTCTACGTCTTGAGGAACGAAAGTTTCTACATAAACATAGAAAGGGATTCTTTACTGTAAGAGCAGTGAGACTGTGGAACTCTCTGCCAGAGGAACTTGTCATGGTGAATTCACTAACAGAGTTCAAAAAGGGGTTGGATGCATTTCTGGAGCATAATAATATAACAAGTTATAGGGCCACATGTATGAATCCCGCCGGGTCGGGGCGCACCTTTCCGCCAGTTTTCCGGCGGAATCTGCGCCTGATTTATGTCGGGGCGCGCTCATACATAGCATGTAAAGTCCGCCGCGCCTCGTCTGTGTTTTAGGCGCAGTGCGGGTCCGAGGCGCAGTGTGGGGCTGCGCCGAGGATTCGTCGCCGGAGGTAGTGCGGTCATACATGCGGGGAAAAGTCCGGCGCGCCCGGGCATTGTGTTTGGCGGATTGCGGTGACCGAGGCGCAGTGCGGCGCTGCGCCTATGATTCGCCGCCGGAGGTAGCGCACTCATACATGCGGGGAAAAGTTCCCTGCACCTCGCCAGTGTGTGTGGGGCACAGTGCGAGGACATGGGCGCAGTGCGGGACTTAGGCGCCGTGCGGGGCTGCGCCGAAAAACAGTTCCGATGTGAGACAGGCTGGAACATAGAGAAATCATTCCAGATCTCGGTGCGTAGTATGAATAAAAAATCCCCTATATTAAGGAGTTAAACATTCTCAGGAAAAGAGCTGAAACCTAAAAAATAAAAAATACCTAAAACAAATTCACTTTCCAATATCCTAATTCAAGAATTAGATATTGGAAATTGCAGGAATACAGTAATTCAAAATCAGAAAGCTATTCTGATTGGTCGGCATAAACCGGCCAATCAGAATCGGAGCGACAGTGAACCATTAAAAGCTATGGGGAAGTTTAGACCAATCAGAATCCATGGCGGGATAGTTCAAAATACATTTAAAAAATGCTGAAAAGAGCTGATTGGTTAAGCTACCGGGGATTGGCTAGCTCAGCCAATCAGAATAGGAGCGACAGATTCCCATTATAGTCTATGGAGAACTATTGACCAATCAGAATAGGAGCGACAAAGACCCATTCTAGTCTATGGAGAAGTTTAGACCAATCAGAATCCACGGCGGGATAATTCAAAATACAGTAAAAAGACAGAAAAGAGCTGATTGGCTGAGCTAGCGGGTGCTTGGCTATCCCAGCCAATCAGAGCGCGAGCTACTTCTCCCATTATAGTCTATGGAGAGATGGGCGCTCTGAAATCTCGGCGCTCAGCGCCGTGCAGCATGAAGTATTAATCAAAAAATGTTTTTTATTAAATGTAAAACATCAGATAAAGAGCCGAACCCTTCTTTACAAATTAAGCAGTTAAATCCCGAACAACGCGTTTGTCGCCGAGACCGGCGCTACATAGGGAATTGCAATAGAGAGAATCGCCAGGAAATACAGTAATTCAAATTGTTTAAGCTATTGTTTAAGCTATTCTCATTGGTCGGCATAAACCAGCCAATCAGAATAGGAGCGACAATGTCCCATTATATCCTATGGAGAAAATTGACCAATCCTATTCAAAGGCGGGACAGTTCAAAATACAGTAAAAATGCAGAAACAAGCTGGTTGGTTGAAGCGGCGGGGGCTCGTCCAGCTTAGCCAATCAGAGCGCGAGCTACTTTCTCATAGAGTTCTATGGGGAAAAGAAATTCTGAGCGCGCTCTGTGATTGGCTAAGTTAAAAGAGGCGCCGTTATTTGGACCAATGGGAGAGCGAGCGACGCTCCTATGGGTTTTCTAATGCAATCTGAAATAAAACTGTACATGGCCGAAATCAAATTATAACTATTTTCGTTAGCCAAGTATCAATAGTATGGGTGCAACGAAAATAAAGAAATAAACATGATTTTATTGATTTAATATTTTTTTTCCGTTACCCCCATATTATCATTCGTTTTATATACACATCGGGACAACTTCTGTAGTGTTATAATTTGATTCCGCCTGTTTTTTTCGGAATCATACTCCTGCTGCACGGAGCGAAGCGCCGAGATTTCTGTCGCGATCTTCTATCTGCTTCCTCGCATGTTCCGATCCTGCTTCACTTTGCCTCTGTCGGAGGATTTAGACCAAAAAAAAAACAGGTCTGCTTGTCGGAGCTGCCGAGCGCTGCACTGCGCCTCGCTTTGCCGACTCGCCATCGTACATGCCTCGGAGTTTTTGAGCGCGCCGCGTCCCGCCCCGGAACGCCTACCCCGCGCCCACACCGCGCCCACTGCCCGCCCCTTCATGCGGGGCGCAGCTGAAAGTGGCGAACACTGCGCCTAACACTGAATCCCCGCGTCCGACAGCGGGATTCGGGCTGTTAGGCGCAGTATACGGCAAAAAACGGGCGAAAAGCCCGATCATACATGTCGCCCATAGTGTCTAGGATTCTGGAGAGGGGTCATTGATCCAGGGATTTTTCCGATTGCCAGATTGGAGTCGGGAAGGAATTTTTTCCTAAAATGAGGACAATTGGCTTCTACCTCATTGGGGTTTTTTGCCTTCCTCTGGATCAACACATTAGCACAACAGGCTGAACTGGATGGACGTCTCGTCTTTTTTCGTCCTTGCAAACTATGAAACTATGAAACCTGAATGAGGACAAATGGTGGTGTGATCACATCTATAGGCACATCTTATGCGATGATGCAGTTAGGGTTTAACTCCTTCACGACCCTGGGCGTATGAGTACGTCCCAGGGCCGCTAAGGGGCATTGCAGGGAGATCGCTCTGCGACCCCCTGCACAGCCGGCGGGTGTTAGCGGCGAATTGAAGCTAACACCCGGCAGTAACAGCGCCGGCGGGTGGCTCCGCCCGCTGGCGCTGTTTTACACATCAGACACAGCGGCAAAGATGGCCGCGGCGTCTGAATGAATGCCGATCGGTGCCGTACAACGATCGGTACGGTCATCGGCGATCCGACAACCGGGCATGGTGGTGGGAGCTTGTGAAGGCTCCGTCACTTACCTGGCCGGTTTGCCCCACTTCCGTCCGCAGACAGGAAGTGGGGAAACCGCCATCTTTGTACACCCTAATGCATTGCCTATGCAATGCATTAGGCTGTATTAACAATCACGCCCCCTAGTGGTCACGCACCGTAGGGGGACTAAATTTTACAGTAAAAAAAAAAAATAAATAAAGTTTTAAAGTACAAAAAAAAAAAGTTACACATATTTGGTATCGACGCGTCCGAAAAAGTCTGATCTATAAAAATATAACATCATTTATCCCGTATGCTGAACACCGTAGAAGAAAAAAAATTCCAAACGCCAAAATTGCGTTTTTTGGTCATTTTATGTCATTCAAAAAATGGAATAAAAATGATCAAAAAAGTCGCATGCATTCCAAACTACTAGCGATAAAAAGTACACTTCAGCCCGCAAAAAATGCACCCTCACTGACGTCCGTAGGTGTTAGTACAAAAAAGTTATTGGTTGCACAAACTGGCGCCGCGGCGCAAATGTCAAAAATAGAAAATGTTTGGAATTTTTTTACGGTACCAAAACATAACGGAAACCCTACATGTTTGGTATTTCCGGATGCGTAACAACCTGTAGAATACAGATAACACATTATATTTACCGAAGATTGAACGCCGTAAAAGCAAATCACCCAGAAACATGGCGAAAATACGTTTTTTTTCACAATTTGTCCCACTTGGAATTTTTTTGCGGTTTCCCAGTATATTCTATAGTATAGTGAATAACACCATTAGAAAGTACATCTTGTCCCGTAAAATAAAAGCCCTCATGTGTCTATGTAGGTGGAAAAATAAAAAAGTTATGGCTTTCAGAAGGCGAGGAGGGAAAAATTAACGTGTCACAAAAAAAAAACCCCGGGTCCTGAAGGGGTTAAATTTGCAGTCACAATACAGGAAGAAAATTAGTTTATATTATGTTCTTCTGAAATCAGCCTAATGCATAATGGTGATGATAATAATTACTGTCGGTATTTTACACAATAACATACAGGAAATTAATTAACCTAAATCAGCCATTTTTTATCCTGTTGATGTTACAAACAGCATAGAACCTTTCTATGGCCAAACACTAATTGGTTTTAGTTTGGGTGTACTGCTTGTAATAGCACATGTCTCTTTTCAATTCAACTGACTAAAGTAAGTTTATCCCAAAAAGAGAATCAATTTACATCCATTCTCTTGATGAAATTCAGAGGGTGCCGTGGTTTAACCATATTTCATATGATTTCGGTCACTTTTAGCCCTTAATACTGCATGTGTTATGGACCTTAAAGGGAACCTGTCACATTGAACATATCTGATCTTCTGGCAGCATGTAATTATGCAGGAGGACCTAAACAGACTGATACATTGCGCTAAGATTCAGTATAACTTGTATCTTAGGATATGTTCACATGGCATATTGCGGTGCGTACTGTACACTCCGCAATGCGCCTGTTGTTTTAGAAGTAGGCGTTAGCCAGAGCATACTTCTATAGCGCTGACAGCCGTCTCCCATTGATTTTCACTTTCCCCGATGCGTAAGCGCAGGAAAGACGGCAGGTAATCATAGCTCTCAAAGAGACTTTATTTGCAGGGCGTATTGAAGCGCAATTGCGTGCTGAATTACACTCCGCAAATACGCCATGTAAACATACCCTTATTCATTAAATTCCCAGTTTATTCTAGGTTAAGGAGTCCAATAGGTGGTGTTATCAGTATTTGACAGCAATCTCTGTATGCACAGACATTTATTATAAGACAACCCTTTGGACTTCTTAACCCTTAACTGGGATTTAAATAATAAATTACAAATTCTACTGAATCTTTTCCAACAAAGCTATGTATCAACCTGCTCATCTACACTTGTTCTATAACATGCTACCAACAGTTCAGATAACATGTTCAATATGACAAGTAGCCTTTAAGGACCAAACTATGTTTTTTTTCTTTCTTTTTTTTTTCATCGCAACATTTCAAAAGCCATAATTATTTTTCTATTAACCTGTTTGCAGGTTTGTTTTTGTAAGGTAAGTTGTATTTTTCAATGTCACCATTTTAAGTTACCGTATGTAAAATTTAATCATTAGCTTTTACTATTTTTTATTTCTTTTTGCTGTGTACAACCTTCTTTCCCTCCCGGTTGCTGTTTCTAACACTGAGAGAAGGGTGTTAGAGAGTAAAAAGGAGCAGGAGAAATAGTTTAATGAGTTAGTTTAAATTTTTTTTAGCATCAGCAGCTTGTTGGAGGACTAAGAATTAGAAAGTTACTGAATTTCAGGTTTCGGAAGCAAGTAAATTTAAAAAATTGCAATGCAAAGCTGTCCATATCCTTTAATCCTTTTTAACTCTTCCCCTTTTAAGCTCTCACACACAAATAAAAAATGGAGGAAGTTTGTCCACACCTGAACCTGTCCTCTACACATCCATTCACAACCATATATTTAGGTACACTTGCACACATTTTCACACACATTACCATGAAGTTAAATACTAGTGTACAGAATTTTATTCAATAAAAAGTCGAATGGGGCTGAATGTGTCCTAGCAATCGTAATGCATCCATTATGGATCCAACAAAATGGAAGATATAGTGCACATGTGACCATATCCTTACTCTACTAAAGGAGCAATTTTAAAGCATCACAGACTACTCTTTTTGTGTCAACCTCTCTTGAGGACCCAGCCATTCCATATCCATTAATTTCAATAAGGACTGTATATTGTTTTATCTTTCCAGAACATTTCATGCTGGGTTCTACCAGAAATTACAGCTGATTGTTGGGGCTCCACCAGTGGGAAGCTCTGTGATCAGCTTATCAGTAGGCTTGTAACAACAAGGGATTCCCTAAAGAGGAGAACCCCTTTCATATTTTACAGTGCACTTTGCTAAGAATGGACCATTACAGAAATACTAAAGCAGAACAACTTAATAATTAACACATTGGTGCATTGTTACATTAATGTATGTTCTGCAATGCCTTACTTAGAGACTAAGGATGTACATTTAAGTCAGGATGATCACAAAGGCACAGCAGGAGCCTGGCAGTGATTGGTAGCTAGACTCCTGCTGTGATGGCTGGAATCAAAGAAACTTCTAACTGTTCAAACTCATATATGCCACCATCAAGAGCAGAGCAACATCCAAGGCGCTTGACAGAAGATGAGGCCTCCTCTGACAGGCCATCAGCGACCCACAACATGATCGGAAGGTGGTGATGAGTTTCCATAGTAGCAGTGGGCCTAATGAAGACCCCATGTCTGCCAAAATATCAAAGATACTGGACTGTCTTCTACTGTTAATATTAGGGGCAAGCCAACCCCTTTTCACTTGAGCACCCACTATAATTTCCCTAGCCATAGGTATGTGTGATCTACACATTACTAAAATATCTGCCAAAGACATGGCCTAATAGATGTCCTGCTAATGAATTTGGAAATAAAAAAAAAATTGTAACATTAAAGGCTATAGACCTCTTTTATGGTGCTTTCACACAGCGCAGTTTTTCCTTATTCAAAAGAGCTTTATTAAAATTGAACAGGATTTATGAAAGCAGTTACATAAAATGAGGTTAACAAGTATGTCTTCTGCAGAATACATTGAGTGCATAGCACCCAAAACTATTTATCGAGTTTAGGTCTAAAAAAAAAAAAAAATCGAACCAGAACAATATAGGAACATACAATCTGCGCAATACAGTCATCTTATATGCACTCCTTAACATGAAGGTGTGCTATAGCGAGAAATCGGTGACACAGCGCAGTTTTGGTGCAGTTTTAACTAAGCTCCAATGAAACTGCCTTTATTACCAGCAAGCTTCTTTCAGTTGTCTAAATTGTTTGGAAAGGTGTTTCAAGTAAGTAATCAATGACTGTGTCTCAAGTCTTGTGAATTACAAACACTAATTGATTACTCACTTTCCAAACAGTTTAGATAAGTGAAAGAAGCTTGCTGGTAATAAAGGCAGTTTAATTGGGGCGCAGTTAAAACTGCACCAAAACTGCACTGTGTGAAAGCACTCTTAGGGGCATTTTTTTTTTACTACAAATGCAGTGACATTTACAATAATTTTTGTAATTGAGCTGCATCAAAAGTTTGAGATCACTGTTCGGAAATTGAATACTGCTAAGAGGCCACTGACTAGTTGCAATGGTCATGTATACAATAACCATATTGACCGCTGGAGCCTCAATGCTGGATTGGCAGCAAGAAAGAAAATGAGTACATTTTTCTGTTTTTTTTATACCATCTGGGGATAGTTGTAAGTTTATTTGGGATGTTGGGCAACCCCTTTAAGGGCTTTAATTCCAATCAACATATAATCTGTAAAAATTCATTGTTACTGTATCCACATGTGGCTATAAGGGCTTGTTCACACGAAGTATACACTCCGTGTTACAAGCGCTTTTAGGATCCTTCCTGGGGTCCGCTCTGTCCCCAAGACGGATCTAAACAATTAGCAGTGAGATTATCACTGCTGTCTATGCCGAACATGCAGCGGTGTTCACATGAGGAATCGCCGCTGCGTGTTTCAAAAGCACAGCTCAGCTCCGTCTTGAAAAGAATTGACATGCAATTCTTTTCAAGAAGGACCCGAGCTGCGCTTTTGAAACACAGAGCGGCGATCCCTCATGTGAACGCCACTCAGTTTTCGGCATAGACAGCAGTGATAATCTCACTGCTAATTGTTTAGATCCGTCTTGGGGACCGACAGTGCCGACCCCAAGACGTATCCTAAAAGCGCTTGTAACATGGAGTGTATACTCCGTGTGAACAAGCCCTAACTCCAGTTATTATTTGATATTACAATAATAAAAAATAAAGGATAATACATAGATAATTTTTCGATGATCAATGCTTTCAGAAATGACTAGTTTAGAGGAAATTTGGAACCATCTAAGCCATTTGAATGGTTGTGATTTTACAGAGACAGCTGTTTCCTTATTAAGTTTATAAGGTTCATGTGCTACTTGCAGTTCCAAGATTTACTGCACTTCCTTCCCGTTTAGTTATGCCTAAATTCTAGGATCCCTAGCTAGTTTACATAAAGGTCATTGGAAACATGTAATCTCTGCCGACTTTTCCCCACATAATCCGCTCTGAAATTTTTACATGTTATTATGGTGCTGTTTTTACATCTCGTGTCATCTGAAAAGAGACACAGGAACAGGGAGTAGTCTCAGTTCCAGTAATTTTAGTAATTCCAGTAGTCTCAATTCCACTTTGCCAATACCATTATGATATGACTTTGCAAACATGCCTTAGAAAAAGCTTACTGAGGTAGTCTATGTTAGACAATCCCTTATGTTAGAAACATCTCCTGACTGCAAGCTGACTAACTGGTGTCTTGTTCACATGTGGCATGTACACTTAGGATTTGACACAGCAAATATGCAGGTAGAAAATCCACAGTGTATTACAGTACCAACAATATGGATCAGATTTTAAGAAAAGTTATACACATGCTATGAAAATAAGTAAATCTGCTTTGTACCCGCACTAAAACTGGCCAGTGGTGTGGATATTAAATCCACAAGATGTCAATTCATGTTGCAGATACACTGCACATTTGTTGTGAATTTCCTCGTTGACTTCAATGGAGAAGTCCCAAGCAAGTCTATAGCAAAGGTTTAGAACCCCCTCCCAGAAAAAAAGACCCCCCAACAAACCAATTCCATATACACACACATAAAATTTTCCATCATTTAGTGATTGTGCACCACTACAATGGATTTGAAATGAAGACAATGAAGTGACTGAAGTGTAAGGCTATGTTCACACGGCTAATTGGCCAGCGCGTCCCTCTGAAATTCTATGAATTACCGTATTCTTGAGCCGTACTTGGGGCATACCGAAGCGCAATTACGCGCCAAAGTACGTACCGACATTACGTCGTGTGAACATACCCTAAATGTTTAGCTTTAATTTAAAAGGTTTAGCAATGATATTGTATTAGCCGTTTAGGAAATACAGCCATTTTAAACATAGTTCCTCTACTATCACAGGCTAACAAGCAATTGGACAACTGATAAGCAGTTGCATGGCCTGGTATAGCCTGTTACCTCATTATTTCATGATGAATTAAGGTCTGGGGTTGATTCCAAGTTTTGAATTTGCATTTGGTAGCTGTTCATGGGAACTCTCAATACATGGTCAATTGTATCTTTTATGCTGCAGTAAAAATCATCATTTGTTGGTAGCCCACTTCCCCATGTAAACAGTGAATGCAATGCCGATAGAAGTGGACAGCTGCATGAACCATCATATGTTATGATCAGCTGGTGTAAAAGCTTCTTTTAACGAGCCCTCTTTTAATTTCTTATACAGTTAATTGGCGCTCATAACAGGCCAATGGACATGACCCTAAGGATATGTTCACACAATGGACATTTTCTGTTTGAAAAATCCATCATGGAATCTGCAGCCGAAATCCAAATTTTATATACATATATATCAGTAAAAAAGTGCTTGTGCAGGAAAGGTGCACTAGTGCCTACCAGACCCTAAGAGAGATAATGGAAATAGAGAAGAGGGAATAAAACATGAAAGATAAAATAAGGGCAGCCCAAATGAATGCAATAGACTGCAGTGAGCTGAAACCTATTGTCAGGTATATCACTGATGATGCAGTGTGTCTATACCCACCACCAGAGACTGTCCTTTTTTCAGCGGCCAATGGGAACCATTGGATTGCAAAAAGTGGCATTGATTAATCAGGGTGGAAATGTAAGGTAAGTGGAAGGGGAACCAGTAAGCTATGCATGAACCGCATGTACTCCTGGTATATGGCTGTGACATCAGTAGTATCAGTAACATGTTAAATCTAAGTGAATTATGTTACTTCAGCACCTGAATGCAGAGCATCACACCCTGAAGCAAGCCCCCCCCCACTCCAAAAAAGAAAAGTTAAAGAATACAACTGCATCATTGCTTTTAGATTTAGTTTTTGTTGCCGTTTACACTGTACAGTTTAATTAGCGTTATCTCTTTTATGTTGGTCTGTACGCATACAAGGGCCACATTATCAGTGCATGTTACCAATATAAGGTGACTAATACCACCATAACGTTACTGACCAAACCAGTATAGCAAGACCAATATTACCAATAACAACAATATACAACGACTAAATAATACCGCCATATAATACCATATTGTGACTAATAACATCATACTGTTACACATCAAATCAATATACCAAGACCAATATTACCAATAACAACAATATACACGAACAAAATAATACTGATACATCATAACCACATATCTTTACCATAAAGTGACTGAATAATACCATCAATATGTTACTGAATATAAACCATTACACTGAGACCAATGATACCACCATACAATGACCATATAGTGGTAGCTACCAGTGTGCACAGACTTTGCACACATAGAAGTGATAACTGTGCAGTTACATCCAGGGACTTACAGGTAACGTTCTCTCTGACTGGAGTCGTTCACTTTCCCATTTCTTTTCCATCTGGTCCAGACCACCATGACAACTTCACCTGGCCACAACTCATCCCTACCAAATTTACTGTACAAACACTTGAGATTCCTTTCTTTTCTATAATTTTCGTGCTTGTGTCCTGTATACAAACTCTCCATCCATTGTTCACCTTGGTGGCCCACACATTAGTTGTACCTCAAAACAGTTAAAGGGCCCTCAGACAGTTATAGGGACCCCACTTGTACCGCCAGTAGGTAAGTAGACCCCAATATAGTAGATATAGTAGGTAGGTACACACCCTAAATAGTAGGTAGCTTCCCCAAATTAGGCAGGCAGATAGGTTGGTAAGTCCTCCAAAATTAGTTTGAAAGTAAGCAGACTTTCTATTAAGTAGGTAAAATCCCAATTAGGTAAATAGATAGGTCTCCATTGTGCAGCCCAGTCTCTTAAGGTAAGCCTCCATTAGATAAGAAGGTTGGTAGGCTCTCCATTATAAAGCTAGGTAGGTAGCTCCGCTAGTAGTTTGGTAGGTAGTCCCAGTGGTCTGCCAGGTAGGTCCCCTGGTATCTAGATAGGTATATAGACCCCCCCTTACTAGGTAGGTATATATGCCCCCAGTAGGTAGGTATATTGTGCCCCCCAGTAGGTGAATAGGTACAGTATATAGGGCCCCTCAGTAGATAGAAATCTATATAGCCCCCCCAGTAAGTAGGTAATTATATAGGCTCCCAGTAGGTAACTGTATAGGCCACTTAGTAGGGAGGCATATAGGCTCCTTAAGTAGTTAATGAGATATATAGGGCCTGACAGTAGGTAGCTAGCTATATAGTGCTCTTCAGTAGATAGATATATTGAGCCCTTCCCCAGTTGGTAGGTAGGTATAAAGAGCCCCACCAATTAGCTTGAAATTTAGGCCCGCCCCCAGTAGGTAGATAGGTGTACAGGGCCCCTTCAGTAAGTAGCTAGGTATATGGGGTCCCCATTGAAAGCACAAATAAAATACTACTCACCTCTTACCACTCCCCCAGCGTGTCCGTCGGCTCTGGGGTGTTAATCCCAGTTCTAGACCATAAGCTTAAAGAGTACCTATCACCTCCAGGGAAACCTCATGAAATAACAGGAGACTAAAATACAAACACTTCCCTAAATATGCTTCATTAGGGAAATCAAAGCATTTCACCTGTAATTCAGTTTAAAAAAAATGCGCTGGCCCTTTAAGACAGCTCTGAAGTCAGGCCAAGTCGGCACATGACAGCTTGATAGATCACTATGTGACAGCTGTGTTGCTCCTGAGCTGGATGAGTCCATTTTGCAGGGGGGAACCAAGAAGTCTACATCATCTGCACACTGATTTTCTCTTGGCTGCTATGTCTGTGATGCAGACATAGCAGCAGTGTAATGTAAATGCCTATAAACCCTGTCACACTATGTCCTCAGTGTGCTGTGCCTGTTGTACTGTATGTAGCAGCTATGTCCTCAGCTCCCCCTGCACAGGTGGTATAGCTCCACAGAAAGAATCCCTGCTAAATAAAGAGCTCTACTAAGAAAGTGAAACTAAGATCTCTTCCCCTGTAAAACTGAGGGAAATGCTCTGCATTGCTAATGACATGTATTGGAAAAAAGTCTTATAATTTCATCTACTATTATATTTTGTGTGTTTGTGTGGAGGTGATAGGTACTCTTTAAAGTCAGGTGTTCAAAGCTTGGGGCCTAGGAGAGGCAGCAGCACAGACGCCGTGATGACATCACTTTATCGCGCCACCTGCACAGCACAGCAGAAGCAGGGAGCAGATTGCTCTCTCTGCCCCGCTGTACCCTTTATTTGTAGGAGCGTCCTGAGTACGCACATATAATTGAGATACTCAGCGTAGCATAAATAAGACGCTGCAGGCTGGTTCTTTCTACCATGCCACGGGCCCCCCCTTGTTTTTCCTACATAGTAGATGGGTCAGTAATAACATTTAAAATAATTCATATATTTATCACCACATTTGTAGAGTTAGACACATTTATGATTCTTTGATGCCAAATCTAGGCATAGAACAGTTAGAACAGCCAGACCAGGTTAAAGGTGGTGCCTGAGCCAGACTTGTCGTATTGGCACTAGACTGTGCCTATATGTATGACCTGCAGAAGAACAGGTTCATACATTCTGCTACATTCTACACTGCCTTAAAGCTATTTAGAACTGGCCTGTGAGTGCTAACGTTCATACATGTCCCCCTAAGGACGACATGTATGAAGTGCCTGTTTTCACGTTTTTTTTCGTGAAACCTGCGCCTGATGTACGTCGACACTGAAGTGCGCTCATAAATGCGAGGCAAAATTCGACGCCTCCGGCAGACAGACCACATTGAAATTGCTCTGCCTGTCGGAGCTTTAATGCGCCTTACTTTGCCGACCAACATTCACGCATGCGTCGGTGTTTTCGAATGTGGTGCGTCCCTCCCCAGAATGCCCACAGCACGTCCCTTCATGTTAGGCGCATTAGAAAGAGGTGAAGCTTGCGCCTAACACATAGGGGAGGTGCGTCTGACAGCGGAGCCGGCACTGAGAGGCGCATTATACACCAGAAAACAAGCGAAAAATCCGATCATACATGTCCCCCTTAGTGTCCATCTGTATCTTGGCATCTGCAGAGTGCTGGTGGTTTGTTTCTTTCTTTGCATACCCTAAATAGTGTCATTAGTGCTTTCTGCCAATATGCAGTAAGAACCAAGCTTTTGCATAAAACACATTTTCTACTAACTACATCAAAAGAATTTTATTCCAAACTTCTAGCATTGTTGTCACAAAATCCTCTTTGTGGAAAGGACTTTTTGGGATAGCAACCATGCCCAAATGAGAGCCCCTATTAGCTATATGCCTGGGGCTCACTTTTTTTGAGCCGTAAGATCAGCCCTTGTCATGTCACATCTTTGGACACCAAGCCTCTAGCCTAGATAGTATGTCAGTTCAACTCATTATTATAATTTTAATTATATTTCCCCATTGCCACTTTAAATTCCCTTTCTTCCTATGATATGTTGCTGTCAACAATGAACTGTGCCAGTGTGCATTGTTGTGCTACTAAGCTCCTGTACCTTGTAGCAATTCACAGTAAAAACTCAAAGTTGAAAGAGTGGAACATATGCATAAATATATAAGAAATATGTTTCTGGTATCAATTAAGAAATGTTTGTTATATATAACAACTAAGGCTATGTCTACACAGCAAATGTTAAAATGACGTCCAAAATCTGACAGCATTTTAACATCGCTGGACTACGGTTTTTGGTGCGGGTTTGCGCAAAAAAACTGCGGTTCATTTACGGATTTCCCGCCGGCCCAGTACATTGTCTGTATAGGAATCCAACGGTAGATAGAACATGTTCTATCTAATGGCTGAGGGCTGGCGATTTAGAAATCCCACAGTAGAAAATCCATACTGTGTAGACTACAGCTGGGATTTTCTATTGCAGTCTATGGGCACTGGTTAAAGTCGAATTTTTGTGGATTACAAATATTGAGTCCGCTTAAAAATCCGACTGTAATCCTGTGCTGTGCAGACATAGCCTAAATGTAGAAAGAGTTAAAACAGTGACTCCAGTTTAAAATAGCTTCATAATCTCAATATTCTGCACCCACCCCACACGGACAGAGTACAAAAGCAAACATACGGAAGTGTTATAAAGGCATTGTGCTTGATACATAGGTTTTATTCACCCAGCATTAAAATACGCATGAATATTGCATGTATTGTGCATTCCATTGTTTTCAATGGGCAACATGCATAGTCCAGATCGTGAACCGCAGCGCTTATTTTTACTGACGCAGATTTAAATTCACATCACATAAAAGAATAAGTGACCTTTTAGGAACGGGAATAATCCTCATCCTAAAAAACAGCAAAATCCACATCTGAGGCAGGAATCCTAGGGAAAATAGGTTTTGTGGTCATAACCTTAGAGTTTAAAGGCTCCTTCACAGAGTAATAATTTTTCAGTTTAAAAATACATTTAACAGTGAGATGTAATTTATTTTGTATGTTGTTTTTACATGTATCTTTGGTGGTGCCGTTCTAATTATTTTCATTTTGTCTTATACATTCCTTTAGAGAAGCCTAAGGGAAAAACACCAGAAAAAAATGAGATAATAATAGAATGCTGTATTTTAGAAATTAAAAAAAAAAAAAAACTACAAAACACCACTGACCAAAAAAGCCACCTTAAGGTTCTGTACACACGATGAGGATTTCAAGTCGGATTCCACACGGGTTCTGCCTTGAAATTCTCATTGAAAACTGAAAGAAAATGGTTCCCATCGACTTCAATTGAAAATACGCGTTGTAGTTAATACGTCAACTGTTTTTCAGGGCGAGGTTTCAAAACTGACACGTGATAAAAAAAAAGCTTTAAACATACTAATTCTTTGGTCATATTCCGTGCCGAAAACCAGGGCCAGCTTTTCCATTGGGCACACTAGGCAGTTGCCTGGGGGCCCCACAAGTATAGGGGCCCCAGGTTGTGTATGTTTGTGCCAGGAATAGAAGAAACATACCCTGGTTCCCTTGGTTGGTTTTGTTTTTTAACTGTTTGTGTGTTTTTAGGATGTGCAAACAATTGAAAACCATGGTGGAGAAGGGAGTCAAAGGCTCCCTGCCCTGCCCAATTAGTTTTGTAGGCTGCAGGCTGCCAGTGTCCAGACATACAGTACAGACCAAAAGTTTGGACACACCTTCTCATTCCAACAGTTTTCTGTATTTTCATGACTATAAAAATTGTAGATTCACACTGAAGGCATCAAAACTATGAATTAACACATGTAGAATTATATACTTTACAAAAAAGTATGAAACAACTGAAAATATGTCTAATATTCTAGATTCTTCAAAGTAGCCACCTTTTGCTTTGATTACTGCTTTGCACACTCTTGGCATTCTCTTGACGAGCTTCAAGAGGTAGTCACCTGAAGTGGTTTTCACTTCACAGGTGTGCCCTGTCAAGTTTAATAAGTGGGATTTCTTGCCTTATAAATGGGGTTGGGACCATCAGTTGTGTTGTTCAGAAGTCAGGTGGATACACAGCTGATAGTCCTACTGAATGGACTGTTAGAATTTCTATTATGGCAAGAAAAAAGCAGGTAAGTAAAGAAAAACGAGTGGCCATCATTACTTTATGAAATGAAGGTCAGCCAGTCTGAAAAATTGGGGAAACTTTGAAAGTGTCCCCAAGTGCAGTGGCAAAAACCATCAGTGCTAGACTGGATCGGGGTGAGGCACTGGATGTCATATATCTAGATTTTTCTAAAGCATTTGATACGGTGCCACATAAAAGGTTGGTAAATAAAATGAGAATGCTTGGACTGGGGGAAAATGTGTGCAAGTGGGTAAGTAACTGGCTCACTGATAGAAAACAAAGGGTAGTAATTAACGGTGCATACTCAGACTGGATCGCTGTTACTAGTGGGGTACCACAAGGGTCAGTATTGGGCCCTATCCTCTTTAACATTTTAATTAATGATCTTACACAGGGAATACACAGTAGAATATCGATCTTTGCAGACGATACTAAGCTCTGTAAAGTAATCAACACAATAGAGGATAATATGTTATTACAAAGGGATCTGGATAAGTTGGAGGCCTGGGCAGGGAAATGGCAGATGAGGTTTAACACTAATAAATGCAAGGTTATGCACATGGGGAAGAGAAATCCATTACATGATTACATGTTAAATGGAAAAATACTGGGTAAAAGTGACATGGAGAAGGACTTGGGAATCCTGGTGGACAGTAAACTTAATTGTAGCAGCCAGTGTCAGGCAGCAGCAGCCAAAGCAAATAGGATCATGGGGTGCATTAAAAGGGGCATAGATGCACATGATGAGAACATTATTCTCCCATTATACAAGTCACTGGTTAGACCACACATGGAATATTGTGTACAGTTTTGGGCACCAGTGCACAGGAAAGACATTGTAGAGCTTGAACAGGTACAAAGGCGGGCAACAAAAATAATAAAAGGACTGGGTGGACTACAGTACACAGAAAGATTGGCAAGATTAGGGTTATTTAGTTTAGAGAAAAGAAGGCTTCGGGGGGACATAATAAATATGTTTAAATACATCAAAGGTCAATATAGAGATCTCTCCCAAGATTTATTTATACACAGGGCTGTATCTAGAACAAGTGGGCATCCTTTACGTCTTGAGGAACGAAAGTTTCTACATAAACATAGAAAGGGATTCTTTACTGTAAGAGCAGTGAGACTATGGAATTCTCTGCCAGAGGGACTGGTCATGGTGAATTCAATAACGGAGTTCAAAAAGGGTTTGGATTCTTTTCTGGAGCGTAATAATATAACAAGTTATAGTGACTCTGATTCATGAGATAGGTCATTTTTCCAGGGATTTTTCTGATTGACAGATTGGAGTCTGGAAGGTATTTTTCCCTAAAATGGGGACAATTGGCTTCTACCTCATTGGGGGTTTTTGCCTTCCTCTGGATCAACACCTTAGCACAACAGGCTGAACTAGATGGACGACTTGTCTTTTTTTAGCCTTACAAACTATGAAACTATGAAACTATAAGTGCTACAAAGAAATTGGCTCACATGAGGACCGCCCCAGGAAAGGAAGACCAAGAGTCACCTCTGCTGCTGAGGATAAGTTCATCCGAGTCACCAGCCTCAGAAATCGCAGGTTAACAGCAGCTCAGATTAGAGACCAGATCAATGCCACACAGAGTTCTAGCAGCAGACACATCTCTACAACAACTGTTAAGAGGAGACTGGGTGCAGCAGGCCTTCATGGTAAAATAGCTGTTAGGAAACCACTGCTAAGGACAGGCAACAAGCAGAAGAGACTTGTTTGGGCTAAAGAGCACAAGGAATGGACATTAGACCAGTGGAAATCTGTGCTTTGGTTTGAGGAGTCCAAATTTGAGATCTTTGATTCCAACCACCGTGTCTTTGTGCGACGCAGAAAAGGTGAACGAATGGACTCTACATTCCTGGTTCCCACCTTGAAGCATGGAGGAGGAGGTGTGATGGTGTGGGGGGGCTTTGCTGGTGACACTGTTGGGGATTTATTCAAAATTGAAGGAATACTGAACCAGCATGGTTACCACAGCATCTCGCAGCAGCATGCTATTCCATCCGGTTTGCGTTTAGTTGGACATTCATTTATTTTCCAACAGGACAATAACCCCAAACACACCTCCAGACTGTGTAAGGGCTATTTGACCAAGAAGGAGAGTGATGGGGTGCTATGCCAGATGACCTGGCCTCCACAGTCACCAGACCTGAGCCCAATCGAGATGATTTGGGGTGAGCCGGACCGCAGAGTGAAGGCAAAAGGGCCAACAAGTGCTAAGCATCTCTGGGAACTCCTTCAAGGCTGTTGGAAGACCATTTCAGGAGACTACCTCTTGAAGCTCATCAAGAGAATGCCAACAGTGTGCAAAGCAGTAATCAAAGCAAAAGGTGGCTACTCTGAAGAACCTAGAATATAAGACATATTTTCAGTTGTTTCACACTTTTTTGTTAAGTATAAAAATTCCCAATGTCTTTTTAATTCATAGTTTTGATGCCTTCAGTGTGAATCTACAATTTTTATATTCATAAAAATACAGAAAACTGTTGGAATGAGGTGTATCCAAACTTTTGGTCTATACTGTAAGTGGCGTGATAATATGCGTGTGCTCGTGGGTGGCTTGAGGCATAACCTAGTGTGATCTCATGTATTTGGATAGGGCCCACTGCAGTGTTCTGCCCAGGGGCCAATAATGCTGTTAAGAGGGCTTTGCCGAAAATATGTGGAAATTTACTATTGATGGCTCATGCAATATGTGCCTGAAACAGTTGTATGAGTGTTGCATGTGGTTTTTAACGCGTCCAAAGCCACTTAGGCATGAATGGGACCATCTAAACAGCGTGTAAAACCAAATCCGAAAAATTACATATACAGTAAGTATGTTCTTAGTAAATAAAACTAGTTGAAGACGCATCAGACGACACCAAGGGATCTTTTCTGGTCGCACAACAAACTGCTATCTATAATTACATTTACACTTACATTTTAAGTCACATGAAACATACAACTGTGTAGACTCATTAAATGTGCCTGGAAACTTTAGGTACTTACTTATTTATTAATTCTTAGAATTATTTGCAACTTTGCATTATTGCCCCAATAAGATATGCCCTGAAATGTCATCAACAATAAGAGACTACAATACATCAGTTAGGGTATTTTCACACATCAGACAGCAATCCAACTTATATTTCTATGGCAAAAAAACAAAGTTTACCTTTGTATTTTTACTACATGTGCTTCAGATGTTCAGTTTTCACAGCTGCAGATCTGCATGAGGATTGGATCCATTATATCCCTATTCAATAGTTGTATAAACCATTGTGCCCCAAAACGTGACACACTCTAAACCAGACACGACACTTCTGAATGTGCCAAAGATGCATGGGGTGTTGAGCAAAAGTCATCCAATGCGGCAAATAGGCGCCAAAGTTTGTCGCACAAATCTATGCAAGTTTCAAAGTGGCATGACTGGGACTACTTTTGGTGTAGAATGGGACTGTAAGGATCGTGCCTTGCTTACTACATGACTTTGACCCTGGAAGCTGCTGTATTGAAGGTTCAGCGTTCCTCTTGCCAGCCAGCAGGGCAATCGTTAACCTCAGCATTAGAAGCTGACGCACTTTTACCTTTCAAACTGACTTTAAAAAGAAGCATCTGCTGCATTAGAGCCTGATTTATCCGAGTGCAAGCTGAGGTCTTGCTTTGTGTCTCTGGCCATCTGCTTCCCTGCCCATGTTCCTGCATCCGTGTCCATTTGTGTTGCTCTGGTGTTCCTCCTGGTACAAATTTACAGTTACTGTGGTGTGACTCCTGGTATAGGTCTGCAGTTCGTCTGGTGTTCCTCCTGGTAAAAGTCTGCAGTTCCTCTGGTGTTCCTCCTGGTAACAAGTCTGCAATTCCTCTGGTTTTCCTCCTGGTACAAGTCTGCAGTTCCTCTGGTGTTATTCCTGGCACAAGTCTGCAGTTCCTCTTGTGTTCCTCCTGGTACAAGTCTGCAGTTCCTCTGGTGTTATTCCTGGTACAAGTCTGCAGTTCCTCTGGTGTTATTCCTGGTACAAGTCTGCAGTTTCTTTGGTTTTTATTCCCGGCACAAGTCTGCAGTTCTTCTGGTGCTCCTCCTGGTACAAGTCTGCAGTTCTTATGGTGTTTCTCCTGGTACAAATCTGAAGTTCCTGTGGTGTTCTTCCCGACACAAGTCTGCAGTTCCTCTGGTGTTACTCCTGGTACAAGTCTGCAGTTCCTCTGGTGTTCCTCCTGGTACAAGTCTGCAGTTCCTATGGTGTTTCTCCTGGTACAAGTCTGAAGTTCCTATGGTGTTTCTCCTGGTACAAGTCTGAAGTTAATGTGGTGTTCTTCCCGGCACAAGTCTGCTGTTCCTCTGGTGTTACTCCTGGTACAAGTCCACAGGTCCTCCTGTGTTCCTCCTGGTACAAGTCTGAAGGTCCTCTGGTGTTCTTCCTGGCACAAGTCTGCAGTTCCTCTGGTGTTCCTCCTGGTACAAGTCTGCAGTTCCTCTGGTGTTCTTCCCGACACAAGTCTTGCAGTTTTTCTGGGTGCTCCTCCTGGTACAAGTCGGGCAGTTCTTATGGTTTTTCTTTTGTACAAATCTGAAGTTCCTGTGGTGTTCTTCCCGACACAAGTCTGCAGTTCCTCTGGTGTTACTCCTGGTACAAGTCTGCAGTTCCTCTTGTGTTCCTCCTGGTACAAGTCTGAAGTTCCTCTGGTGTTCTTCCTGACACAAGTCTGCAGTTCCTCTGGTGTTCCTCCTGGTAAAAGTCTGCAGTTCCTCTGGTGTTCCTCCTGGTACAAGTCTGCAGTTCCTCTGGTGTTCTTCCCGACACAAGTCTGCAGTTCCTCTGGTGTTCCTCCTGGTACAAGTCTTCAGTTCCTCTGATGTTCTTCCAGACACAAGTCTGCAGTTCCTCTGGTGCTCCTCCTGGTACAAGTCTGCAGTTCCTCTGGTGTTAATCCAGACACAAGTCTGCAGTTCCTCTGCTGAAACTCATGGTAAAAGTCGGCAGGTCCTCGGGTGTTTCTCCTGGTAAAAGTCTGCAGGTCCTCTGGTGTTACTCCTGGTACAAGTCTGAAGTTCCTGTGGTGTTCTTCCCGGCACAAGTCTGCTGTTCCTCTGGTGTTACTCCTGGTACAAGTACACAGTTCCTCCTGTGTTCCTCCTGGCACAAGTCCACAGTTACTGTGGTGTTCCTCCTGGTACAAGTCTGCAGTTCCTATGGTGTTTCTCCTGGTACAAGTCTGAAGTTCCTGTGGTGTTCTTCCCGACACAAGTCTGCAGTTCCTCTGGTGTTACTCCTGGTACAAGTCTGCAGTTCCTCTGGTGTTACTCCTGGTACAAGTCTGCAGTTCCTCTGGTGTTCCTCCTGGTACAAGTCTGCAGTTCCTCTGGTGTTCCTCCTGGTAAAGTCTGCAGTTCCTCTGGTGTTCCTCCTAGTACAAGTCTGCAGTTTCTGTGGTTTTCTTCCCGACACAAGTCTGCAGTTCCTCTGGTGTTCCTCCTGGTACAAGTCTGCAGTTACTATGGTTTTTTCTCCTGGCACAAGTCTGCAGTTTCCTTGGTGTTCCTCCTGGTAAAAAGTCTTGCATTTTTCCTTGGTGTTCCTCCTCGTACAAGTCTGCAGTTTCTGTGGTTTTCTTCCCGACACAAGTCTGCAGTTCCTCTGGTGCTCCTCCTGGTACAAGTCTGCAGTTCCTATGGTGTTTCTCCTGGCACAAGTCCACAGTTACTGTGGTGTTCTTCCTGGTACAAGTCTGCAGTTCCTCTGGTGTTACTCCTGATAAAAGTCTGAAAGTTCCTATGGTGTTTCTCCTGGTACAAGTCTGAAGTTCCTGTGGTCTTCTTCCCGGCACAAGTCTGCAGTTCCTCTGGTGTTACTCCTGGTACAAGTCTGCAGTTCCTGTGGTGTTCTTCCCGGCACAAGTCTGCAGTTCCTCTGGTGTTACTCCTGATATAAGTCTGCAGTTCCTCTGGTGTTCCTCCTGGTACAAGTCTGCAGTTCCTATGGTGTTTCTCCTGGTACAAGTCTGAAGTTCCTGTGGTGTTCCTCCTGGTAAAAGTATGCAGTTCCTCTGGTGTTCCTCCGAGTACAAGTCTGCAGTTCCTCTGGTGTTCCTCCTGGTACAGGTCTGCAGTTCCTCTGGTGTTACTCCTGGTACAAGTCTGCAGTTCCTCTGGTGTTCCTCCTAGTACAAGTCTGCAGTTTCTGTGGTTTTCTTCCCGACACAAGTCTGCAGTTCCTCTGGTGCTCCTCCTGGTACAAGTCTGCAGTTCCTATGGTGTTTCTCCTGGCACAAGTCCACAGTTACAGTGGTGTTCTTTCTGGTACAAGTCTGCAGTTCCTCTGGTGTTCCTCCTGGTAAAAGTCTGCAGTTCCTATGGTGTTTCTCCTGGTACAAGTCTGAAGTTCCTGTGGTCTTCTTCCCGGCACAAGTCTGCAGTTCCTCTGGTGTTACTCCTGGTACAAGTCTGCAGTTCCAGTGGTGTTCTTCCCGGCACAAGTCTGCAGTTCCTCTGGTGTTCCTCCTGGTACAAGTCAGAAGAAAAGAAGAAAAAACTGGACCCGGTGTTTGTGGCTAGAAAAACCTCAAGTGAGGCAGAAAATACTTTATAAAAAACAGTTTCTTTGCAAATAAAAAATGTAAAGGGCTGTAACCTTCACACAATTTAAAAGCATTAAAACACAAACATGACGCGTTTCATGCCGCAATACCATCACTTCATCAGAACATGTGTTACAAGAAAGAACAGGAGATATACAAATTTAAAGAAGCAGAAAGAATCTGATTGGTTACAGAAAAAAACATCACAGTATACATTAACATATTATGGTAAAAGGGTGTGGCTTAGCTGAAAAGGGCATGGCTAAATATACGATGCAGTGCGCCAAAATTTTCTCGAAAATTATGGAATAAAGTAAGCCAACTAGTAGAATGTGCAAAGTAACACTAGACAGTCTAAACATATGCCAGATCAGTGTCGGACTGGAGTACCTGGGGCCCATCAGAGAAGGTTATTAGCTATAGCTTTTTAGCTATATGTAGAAGTAATCAGCAATCTCTGTAAAAGGCCATTTACACGGCGTTACACACTCACGTTGAAGGTATCCGTCAGGGTACCACAAAATAGGAAAAGCACATACCACTGGCAAATTGAGCATGTGTAGTCCACATAGGACTATTCAATTAACCTCAATGAGGCCACCGAGGCTACGTTGCCACGTTGTTATACGTCGGGGTACCTTTGCTCACAGTACTCTGCCAGATTCCTTAAACATGAGCAAAAACACTGTGTGAACATCCCCTTAATTATGTAATAAAACACACTTAGTTCATCAAATAAAAATAAAATAAAAAAACTGTAACAAAGAGGATAAAAAGGGGAGACGAGAAATGACAAGAACCAATATTTTACAAGAATTTGTT
Organism: Phyllomedusa bahiana; assembly: GCA_025379985.1. Lineage (NCBI taxonomy): Eukaryota > Metazoa > Chordata > Amphibia > Anura > Hylidae > Phyllomedusa > Phyllomedusa bahiana. The sequence goes on from JAODAL010001914.1 coordinate 101,988, forward strand.
ATACTGTAAAAATATCCCTCATTAGCTGCTGATGTTAGCTGTAATTAGCAGCCAGCATTTGCTGGGTATAGAGTAGGTTCAGTGAGTGAGCCTGCTACATACACTTGATACAGACACATCAGGAAGTGCATATTTCACACATATATTGGCCATATACAGTACACTTACACAACATTTACTTGGATCTCCAGGTGTAAGCTCCGCCCACATTGTGATAGGCTCCACCCGTCCCGATTTAAATTACTGAAGTTAAAACTTCTTGAGATCCTTCAGTGCCTGCTCTCTTCTTCCCTAGGGGCCCATTGCAGGGGAAACATATTCACAAACAGCTGACCTATGGTATGGCAGTTGCTGCTTAAGTACTGGAGAGGAGGAGGACGCAGGCTGACACACAAAAGCAAACCTAGTGCTGATTGTCTGAGGCTCAGCCAATGAGTACAAGGCTTAGTTTTAACACTGTTCTCCTGGGTTATTGCTCGGAAGGTAATTTATCAATTTTATATAATTATATGATTTTTATATACTTTTTAATCATTCTTTGTTCTCAGTCAGTATCTAATGATTGAGGTATACTGATGTGCTTGAAATGGAATGTGACTTTGGGGCCTCTCTCCAGACACCATGACATCCAGACACATGTGGTCTAGTTGCATGGGTCTATTCAGGCATTGAAATATTACTCCTTGAAGAAGAGTCTTTGTCTAACCCAGCAGTGTACGTCAGAAGGTGTATACTATTTATATATGCATAAGTTTGATTTAAGTTAACAAATAGAAAATTAACAAGTTACTTCATGGTTTAAACTGATTGGCTGATGCATTCTTGCAAAAGAAACAGGGCTATGAGCTATAAAATCCCAAACTTGAGTGGAGTTGTTAAGACATTTTGGGTATATGCAATGCTGTATACTTCTGTGTCTCCTAAAGGGGTTGTATCATTTCATTAAATGGCCTTCAGAATAAGGGGACAGTGAAAACAAGCAACTTTGCAATTGGATGTCATTTGCAAAGCTGTCTTGTTTTCACTGTTTCCCTTATCTTCGTTTTCTGTAAACACAGTTCCCCAGTGTCGGTCGGATTCCTCCTCCTTTCATTTCATTGGCTGACGGCTCTACTAATTTACATCCTGTCTGGCCCCCGTTCGTATTCACGGGAGCACGCATTCCTGCCTCTCTCACTCAGAATAAGGGGCCGGAAATATTTCACTCTGCACAGCCAGCAGCTGCACAGTAACACTGCAGCTGCCTCTACAATCAGAAAACAGCAGAATTGTGCTCGGTGCCTAATGCTCCTACGTGTAAACATAGAAGGGAGACAGATCTGTGCTGCTCTGGATGAGTTCAGAGAAGACTGGATTCAACTGTAACAAACCTCCAGCTGTGAGAGGAGAAGAGATCTGTGCTCTGAGTTCATAGAAGACTGTCTAGACTGAATTCAGGTCTGTGGTATGTAAACATAAAGCTCTTACAAAATAAGACTGCATAGGGTGAGGAATGACACAGTGACATGTGGACTCAGACAGAGAGGGGGGTAAGAGCAGGGGTGTTCTATCCCCTCCTACTGATCTCAAACAAACACACTGACTCGGGAGCGAGCACAAACAGTGAAGGGGGGGGGTGATGTCGTCCCCCTTCAGTTAAGAAACACCCAGCTGGGAGGGGAAGAAACGCCCCTGGATTTGAAGAGCTGAGAAGCTGAAAGTACAATGAAACAGACGAAGTCATGAAGCGATAAATCCACTTTAATGCTTGCATTGAAATAAATCCTGGATATTTTTACCTTCAATTGATTTTTGATTTGAAAACCCGATCACATCTGAACCACTGTATTAGCGATGACATCTCCTAACCTAGAGAACAAATGCAGGGAGGCTGACTGACGTGGTGCCTGATGCAGCAGCTTCCTTCACCATCCACCAACAGTCCGAGATTTATTATCACTAAGATAAATGTGGCATATTTTAAGACTTTCTAGTATAAGTTCACACTTATGTGTCAGACAGTAGTGATAAATCTGTCCAACTGTATTTAAAATCCACAATTAAGGACCTGTAGTATTTCCTCAGCGAAATCTTAGTGATAAACTTTTATTGCAAATGTCAGGCGGATTTTGACCTCTATTTAAGTCAATAGGGGCAAATCCATAACAAATGTATAGCATATCCACTATAGAAATTGACATGCTGCAGATCTTAAATCTTAGTGCTGAGTTTTCCACAGTAGATGGATAAGATTTCTAAAAATTACATCATCTTTGCTGCTACCGTAATATGCCGCTGATTTTTCACATACTAATTCACTGTGGAAAATTTGCACCGCATTTGTCCCATGTGCATTTTTGTATTCGTTTTTGAACAAAAAATGACATGGATTCCACATAAAAATCTATGTCCTATTCATATGAATAAAAAACTGTGCCACAATCTAGTGAACTTTGCAATGGATTTTTTTTTCTGCCATCGTGTGTAAAGAAAGACATCAAAAAAGAGGTCACAGGTCAAGTCATTGTTATAGGATTGGCTTGAGACACGAATTACCCCCTATGATAGAAAATTGATTTGGGATAGTCCTTGTAAAAAAAAACAAAAAAAAACCGCAGCATAATCCGCATTAACACTTTAAAGTCTGCCTCTAAAATCTGTATGAAAAAGTGCAGATTTTATGGAAAAATATGATGTGTGAATCTACCCTAAAGAGACCTAAGTGAATGGGAATAACTGCAGGATCAGAAAACCCAGGAAAAATAATAAATAAATTCTAGGATTTTTTATGCTAAATTTGCTTTATTTTTTATTTTACAATGAAGCAGCAAATGACTGCAGTAAGAAAAATCCCTCTTTAGAATCCTCAGAGAACCCATATAGGGGAATACTGGAAATTCTCTTCATATTATCAAGCCACCTTAGCAATCAGGTTAAGGAGTCTTTATTTTATTTCTACTAAAGGACTAAGTAAATGAGCTGTTGCATATATAATCCCACCGCTCCTATTTAAGAAATTTGTCAATTCATGACTCAAAAGTTTACTGGCATGTGGTCGCAGAGATTTTTGGTTTCCTAAATTCTGATAATCTGTAAAGGTATGTACATCTAGACATAGCCATTGTGGTGTTAATGAACTCTGTTAATCTTCAGTTTTTAGTATTAGAAGGTGCTGTGCATCTGGGCTTCTACTTTAGTCAAATCATCATCTTCAAACATGCATTTTTATTATAAAATGTTTCACTTTAATCAAAAGTTGTATAAAGGCGCCTAGAAGTGTAAAGCGCTAGGTGGCAATTTTTAGAATGTGCCAGGTGTTCAGGAAATATATTTTATAATTCAGGTTCTATTTGTGTTTGTCAGAAGTGTAAAAAAAAAAAAGTGTGAAAATTGTCTGAGCAGCAAAAGGATTAATTACAATAGTTACAGTAAACTAGTGCAGAAGATTTAATAAGAAAGGTGAACCAGAATTTGGGAATTACATTTTATGGGCAAAATGTATTAGCAAAAAACTACAAAGCTACAATTACTGCAGTAATTGTAGCTTTGTAGTTTTTTGGTAAATTATGTCCCGGTTTTCTGTGATTTTATTCAAAATGTATTAGGTTTTAATCTCTGTTAATACTAGACATTTTATTTATAATGGAAACCATGACACTGTTTCATGTGGAAACTGTAGATATAAGATATCCAATTAGTGACTGGTGGCACCATTAAATTACAGGCTGTGCTTTTCTTGCTATTAAAAGTTATGGAAACCTCAACTGGACCACCAATGCAGGATTTTAAATGGTTTGACCATGACGTCATTTAATGCCTGGTTTTGTCTTGCTTCAGTTTCCGGGGTGTTGAAAAGGGGGGTGTGTGATTTGTTTGAACTGCAGATCACCATGCCTGTCCCTATGGTGTGCTCACTCTAGACAAACAAAGGTCTGTTTATGAAAAGAGCTGTGAGTAGCTACAGTGTAGCTCAGTGGTTAGCACTTATGCCTTTCAGCATAGGAGACCTTGATTCATATTCCTGCAGGAACCAAACGTGGATTTTTTTTCTCAATGCACATAACTGATTGAGGTTTCTTTTTTTCTTTTTATTATTTGCACTTTTTTTTTACTAATTACAGAGGACAGAGTACAGAGGATAGAAATAGAATAACAGGAGTTGAACACTCACTTAGCAGTGAGTGTGTGTGACTACTAAGAAGGGAAGAGACTGACACTAGTTGCCTGAGACGAGAGGTGATGTATGAGCATGTGCGGCCAGGACTGAGAAGCTCTTGTCACTAGTCGTATCCCCTAGAGACGAGCAAAACACTATGGATCCCTAAGGTAGCAGCTAGAACAAAAATGGTATTTTTAGTAAGGATGAATGGTGAAAATGTTTATTATTTAGTTTGCAAGCTTCCCACGTCAACTTTACTATGTTCATATTTCCCTTAAAGGGATTTTACCACAGAGTGTTAAAAACCTAAAAGTTATCTGAGGCATGTGGTAAGGAGAGTTTGTTAAAGACATATGCCAGAAATTGGAGTAAGGAAACAACTCGCACAACATAAAACATGCGTATTTTAACAGATTTTGTACAGTTTGTGCTGTTTTTATAAATTACTAGGACTTTTTTGCCTAGATTTTTCTTACACAGATCTACATGTAAATATACAGGTGCTTCTTAATAAATTAGAATATCAGCCAAAAGTTATTTTTTTCAGTAATTCAATTCAAAAAGTGAAACTCATATCTTATATAGAGTCATTACATACAAGTGTTTGATGATTATGGCTTACAACCAAGGAAAACCTAAAAGTCATTATCTCAGAAAATTAGAATATTATATAAGACCAACTGTTAAAAAAAAGAGAAGTATGTACAGTAAATGCACTCAATACTTGGTCTGGGCTCCTTTTACATGAATGACTGCACTAATGCGGCGTGGCATGGAGGCAATCAGCCGGTGGCACTGCAGAGGTGTTATGGAAGCCCAGGTTGCTTTGATAGCAGTCTTCAGCTCGTCTGCATTTCTGTGTCTAGTGTCTCTCATCTGCCTCTTGACAATAACCCATAGATTCTCTATGGGATTAAAGTCTGGCATCTTTGCTGGCCAATCAAGTACAGTGGTTATTAAACCAGGTATTGGTACTTTTGGCATTGTGGACGGTGCCAAGTCCTGCTGGAAAATGAAAATTCCATCTCCAAAAAGCTTGTCAGCAGAGGTAAGCATGAAATGCTCTAAAATGTCCTGGTGTTTAGCTGTGCTGACTTTGGTCTTGATTAAACACAGTGGACCTACACCAGCAGAAGACATAGCTCCCCAAACCATCACTGATTGTGGAAATTTCACACTAGACCTCAAGCAGCTTGGATTGTTTGTCTCTCCAATCTTCTTCCAGATTCTGGGACCTTGAATTCCAAATGAAATGCAAAATTTACTTTCATCTTAAAACAACACCTTGGACCACTGAGCAACAGTCCAGTTCTTTTTCTCCTTGGCCCAGGGAAGACGCTTCTGGCGTTCTCTATTAGTCATGAGTGGCTTGACACATGGAATGCGACACTTGTAGCCCATGTCCTGGATATGTCTGTGTGTGGTGACCCCAACAGTAGTTGTGAATCTCCCCCAAAGTTTTAAATTGGCCTTTTCTTAACAATCCTATCAAGACATGTGCACCTTTTTCTACCACACTTTTTCCTTCCACTCAACTTTCCATTAATTTGCTTTGATGCAGCACTCTGAGAACAGCCAGCTTCTTTAGTAATGACCTTTTGTGACTTACCCTCCTTGTGGAGTGTGTCAATGATTGCCTTCTGGACATCTGTCAAGTCAGCAGTCTTCCACATGATTGTATCACGTACTGAACCAGACTAAGGGACCTTTTAAAATGCTTAAGCCTTTGCAGGTGTGTTGGATTAATTATTCAAATTTTCTGAGATAATGGGGCAGATTTATCAATAGTGTCTTCCTTTTAGACAGTGTAAAGTTAGACTAGACAGTCTTACAATGCACTACATTTATCATAGTGTTGATAAATCTGGCACAGGTTAGAACTGTCTAGTCTAAGTTTGTACCATCTTTAAGTTAGCTTACTTTTTGCCAGAATTTGGTTGCAGATTCTGGCGCATTTTTTGTTGCATTTAAGTCACGCCCCCTTTCTGTGAAACTACACCCCTTTTTGCTAAGCCACGCCCCTTTGTCGGATGAGGCGCAGGAGCGCCTGAAACTGTCTAAAACAGATAATAAATTTGGTGAAAAGCTGGTTTATGGTGCAAATTGAGCCAGAATTCTGGAGCAACTGCCTTGATAAATCTGCCCCAATGACTTTTGGGTTTTCCTTGGCTGTAAGCCATAATCATCAAAATTAACATAAATAAACACTTGAAAAAGTTCAATCTGTTTGTAATGACTCTATATAATAAATGAGCTTCACTTTTTGAATTGAATTACTAAAAAAACAACTTTTGGCTGATATTCTAATTTATTGAGAAGCGCCTGTATTTAAACATACCTTTACAGAGTGTGCATACTAATGTAAAAGTGTTTTGTGGTTTTCTGTCACTAAGTACAACACAGCAGCCTATGCTTTCCATTAAAAAATATCCAGCAGTAAACAAGCAGGATCCATCAAGAGGACATACTTTTGGTTTCTATTACTACTCCACAGCAGCCTATTTATACTTTAAAGGATATGTCAGAGTCTTTTTTTTATTTTCAATTGTATTCTGACAACTTTCTGGGGAAATATGGTATGAAGGATGCCAAATATAAAATTTTAGTCATCAACTTCCAGCAGCTGATTACAGCTTGCTCTAAAGTACACCTGCAATGACAAAGCTGCCTCACTGAAAGTGTCACTATACTGCATTTATCAGAAATGTGCCACTATTTCTCACTTATTAAATAAGCACAACCAGAACACATACTCAAGTCATAATATTCAGAATTTAAATGTAAGTATTCTGTACCTGTTTGGGAACACATATAGCACATCACATGTACATATTTGTACCTTTCGGTAAATGCACACCACATAGCGACAAGCTTGCTCACTTACTTTCCATATTTCTAGATACCGTAATCGAGAGTGACCGTGCGTTCACAGCCATTCTGTTAAATATAAGGAAACTCCTGTATTTGGATGTGTAGGAGCATACACTACAACCCCCTCCAAACCCTCTTTTTTCAATGACGCTCAAAGGGTAGGTGGGAACAGTCTTTGTCTGTCATTCCCATCTGGCCATTTTTTTTTGTAAAAGAAGACAGAACTATGAGGAATTCACTCAAAATATGACTCCATCTCCAACTTCAACTCAAGTTATTCCCCAGGAAAACCCCAATTTACACATTAAAAAAGGCCCCAGCTCAGACCCATTGTAAATGGCCTGCCAGAGGAAGATATCAATTATGCGAGAGTCTTTCAGCCCCAGTGGACAGAGGGTAGAGAGAAAAACCACACAGCAGGAAGTCTGCACATGAAAGGATCCTCATGCAACTTAAGCTTCACCACTAGCTTCAAACACTTGAATACACAGATGCCAGCTGGCCAGCCACTGATATTTCATAAAGATTTATAGGCGAACCGTTCATAACTGGTCTATGGTGGGTTTCATATCTTAAAATATGGAACTCCCCGTACATATAGTCACCACTCCCGAGGTTCTAGGGGGCAGGGGTACTGAGAAATTCAGAACTGGACTTAGGAAGCCCATAGGATAGGGATTTCTGGTATCAGGGCATAGCTTAAGCCCAGCCAGTTCTGATGGTGCCACTGGTTCCGTTCTGTACCAATGCCCTGCCGAGGTATGGCCCATTTTGGTTTTTGAGTCAGAAATGGCATCGCCATGGAAGGAGGAGTTTGTAGACCATCCCAGGGGTGTGTGGGGGAGTGTAGGGGGCTGCCACATGGGCTGTCCCATCACAGATATAAGCAGGGAATCCATGTGGGCCTGTTGTTGCATTCAGGAGAGGGGGTCCCTGACATCAGTCCAGAAGCATCCACACCGAACCAAGGCCACATCAGCCCCCTCATGTGGTTCCAGCACAAAGCCAATCTCAGGTAACTGGACACATTTTACTGCCTTTGAATTGTCACCATACTCGTATTTGCACCTCTGACTCTTACCTGTATATATTATCATTCTGTACATATTACCTGTCTAGTGTGCCCTCCAAGGCTAATTAAATCTATAAAATTTAATCTGAGTTAATCTGTTTGGTCATCGGCCTCACACGCCTATTACTCGGTCTATAATATATAGCTACTCCAAGGCTGGTTCCTGGCCTTGTTATAAGTCGGTAACGGAACGGTCTTATAACCAAACGAGAAACTGGTGGCAGCCTATTTGACTGGCAGATCTTTGTTTAACCAGTGTGGGTAAGCAAACCTCTACCAGCCATTCAGGGTCATGGGCAAGGATTGTGTTCTCTCGTCCTCCCTGGGTCTCCATGTGCCCGTGTAAACAGGGGTTAACGGTGAAACAGTATCTGGCTGACCTTGTGTACCCCTAGGGGGCAGCGCAACGTTACGATACACCCCAAGTCAGGCCGTCGACCCTCGAGTGGGCCAGCGAGGCGGGCTTTTTCCTGACAGATCTAATCCACTTCCCAAAAGAATGAGTCCAGTTTCACACTTCTGTAATATGGACACATTTTTAAGGTAGCAGTAACACCAAGACTCTGCACAGTTCAGTTCTCATCTATTGAACCTGTAGGTGGGGCCCTATGTGTTGTGGCCACAATGCAAATCTTTAAAATTTTGGCAACGAGAACCAGAGTTGGTCCTGAACCCAAAAGTGGTGCAAATCATTTTGTTATAGATTTTCTCTGTATAGATTCCATTCCTGGTTTTGGCCTCACAATACTGACACTAAATACCAGCCAACATATTGCTGTATGAAAGTGGCCATAACATGTTATTGATACCATCAGACTTACAGAACGTTTTCAGCAGTACACCACTATCTGTTAAAAAGTATATCTGGTTGTAAACAGCTTTCCATAAATGAATTGCAAGGGGGGGCCCCTACCGGATAAAAATCTTTGGTCATATACACCCAAAATAAATTAATTTTTCTTTTTGGGAAATTTTGGACGCTTTTGGGGGAAAATATTTCTTGAAATGGAATTTAAAATGAATCCTTTTCCCTAATTGCCCATTCCCGTTAATGGGTTTAAAAACCCCTTTTAAACTCGTGAACTCCTAACAAGGAGCTTAATGACAACATTCTCAACATGTTTGATCCTTGAATCACCCAATAAATGTAGGGGATTAATGTGAATTGGGATTTAAACAGTCCTCCTCACCAAACTGTTCACATTTTGACATCATAAGACCAAGACAACACCTTTCAATTGATCACCAGTACCTCACCACTGCGAAGCTTCAAGCAGGCTGCTCTCAGAAAGAAGTGGCCACTGAGCTTAGAGTGTCACAGAACTCCCTAGCTAATGCAAGACAATGATGCCTGTGCCTGGTGTGGTCAGGCCATCTAGCACACAGACCACGCTTACAAACGGTTACAAATGGTCTGATGTGACACTTGGGTGCACCTCACCTCCCATAAACGTGCCTGGAATTATGTGGCATTCATCATCTGGTTCCACAGGGCATTGTTTACAAACAAGCAGTCATCAGTGTGTGATGGAGCCAAAGGACGTCTCCTTCTTTGCCTTTCTGTGACTCTACCAGTATTTCTGTATCTCTGTTGCAACCTGTTGATGACACTCTGTGACATTCTAAGCTCAGTGGCCACTTCTATATGAGAGCATCCTGTTTTAAAAGGGTTTCTCGCTACAAATATCATATCTGTAATGATGGGGACAGTAGAAATAAGAACATTTGCAATTGGTTTATATTACCTAACTCATTTAGCATAGCAGGTATGAGCTAATCTGTGTGTGTCTAGAGCTAAATCAGCAATCTGAGGTTGGGCCACGCCCCCTTTGCTGTGATTGGCTGGCTGATATTTAGTTGAGCCCTGTCGAGACATGCCCCTAGATGGGACATGCCCCCTTGGCTGTGATTTGCTGCCTGTATTCTGTGTTTACTCCCCATGTGAAACTGAAAGTGAAACATCCTTCTGTGCTGGCTGTGTCTGTATCTATGTTCTCATTGTCTTTCACTCTCTCTGTGTAGTAAACGCTGCCAGAGCTCTCTATCCTAATCTCCCAGTGATAGCTCTGTGTGAAGGATCTAGGCAAGTATTGAGTCTCTAGCTGCTAGATTCACTCTTTTCCCCCATATAACACAGCCTTATACAGTCTACTCCCCCTCTACCTCCTGTCTGATAACAGTGGGGGGAGCAGAGTGCATTTCTCACATTTGTTTCATCAGTTCAGGCTGTATGTAAAACTGTTTTCAGCAATGCAGGTGTCCTGGTTACAAGGAGGAGAGACCTGCCCCTGGATTTGAAGCTGTAAGAGACAGAGAAACAGTTCAAGTCTGCAAAATCCTGTACTGAAAAAACCTCTTTAAAGCCTTGTAATGGTGAGGTACTGTTAATCAATTATAAAGTGTTGTGTTAGTCTCATAATGTCAAAATGTGAACAGCATGATGAGGGGGACTGTTTAAATTCAATTAAATCTCCTACATTTATTGGGAGATTCAGGGATCAAACACCTGTTGTGAATTTTGCCATTAAGCTCAACAGTCAACATTCAACAGTTGGACATGTGCATTCTAAAGTGAAGAAATGGTCTCATTTAGTTTATTTTAAAAAATTCCAAGAAATTCTATGTTCATCCTAAAAATTTAAACCAAAAAAAAAATCCATAACTTTTTATGAGTAGTGTATATCTTATTACAGAAAAAAATATTTTTCTCCATTTTTCAGATTCCCCTCTGCCTCCTGTAATGATCAACATTCAGAATTTACTGAAGGAATCCACACAGTAGAGAGGAGATTATTTGTTTGCTTTACTAAGAGACCAGCTTACAGCTGGCCACAGAGAAAGGAAGTGGAGGAAAAAGCATCAAAGAAAGAGAGAGACAGACAGAGAAACCTGTTGGTTCTGCTAATTTAACTGTCTCACCTCACAGCTACACTGCTCCTTACTGTTGTTTAATGTCCTCCATGCTGCTCCTGCTACTACTTCTGTGTGTAAGAAGATGTCTCTTATTCTGTGTATATATATGTATATTCTATATATAAGGTTGAGCTCATACTATATTTTTGGTCTCCATTTAACATACACGCTGGGAAAAGCATCTGATGTATATGGTATACTGAGGCTATATTGTAAAGTGCTGCAGAATTTGTTGGCGCTATATAAATAAAGATTATTATTATGATGGATAACTAATAGTGGTATCTGTCACTCATAACTAATACACTGTGAGATTATTCAACATCATGGATGCCATTATAGCCTATTAATACAACTGTTAAGCATCCATTTAATGCATCCATCACATATAGGCTATAATGGTGTCTGGACTAAGGATACTTCATGATAAGTTATTGCAAAGTTCATGATGTATCCGTTAAATTGATGCTTGTGACATTTACCATATAGTCGGATCTATAAAAAAAACAAAAAAACAAGTTACCCAGCATACCTCCCAACTTTCAGAGACTGCAAAGAAGAACACATCAGGTCACACTCAAGCCACACCCAAACAAATAACATCACACCAGGACACGCCTCTAACCATGCCTCACCTAACATAAACAAGCCCTGTCCCCTTCCCCAGACTAGCACCATCACAACAGCGATGTTACTAGGGTCTATAAATACGTATTTATATAAATTAATTTATTATATACACATAAACCCACTCAAATATCTGTAAGACAATCTTCTATGGTGATACCTCTATATAGTGATCATACAGTGACCAAATAATATCGCTATACACGGAGCTTATATCACTGTACTGTTACTGATCAAACCAAGACTGATATTATCAATGATACCACTATAAAAACATCAAATTATACCGCCACATCATGACCACATAGTGACTGAATAATACCACAAGATCGTGACTACAAATCACTACCACATAGTGACTTAATAATACTACCACATCATGACCACATATCACCTGTCACGGTGGTCGCGGGCTCCGCTGCCCCCCGTGACCATCCCCCCGCTCGTGGGGGGTCCGGCGCGGCGGACCACGACCATCCCTCTGCTGCCTCGGCGCCGCCTCTCTTACCTGGCCGCGCTCCGGTGAACGCCGCTCCTGCCTGTCCCGGCCATCGTGCGCGGGGCCGCCGCTGAAGGCGCGCGCGCGCCGGCTTCTCTAAATTTAAAGGGCCAGTGTCCCGATAATTGATCATTGTCGGGCGCTGGTTCTAGTTAAGGTATCTGCCCCCAGTACTTCCTGCCAGTCTGTTGGTGTGCTTACCTAGTGTCTAGAGAGTATTCCTGTTCCGTCCTGATTACCCGTGTACCAGTCCGCCTGCTTACGTTTCCTGACCTTGCCTGTTTGCCGCCTGCCCTGACCGTCTGCCTGCCTCTGACCACGAACCTCTGCTGCCTGCCCTGACCTTCTGCCTGTCCCCGACTACGCCTCCGGATTACGTTTCTGTACCACGCTGTACCCCGGCTGCCTTCGCAAGCAAGTCACGTCAGGGGTAACGACCTGGTAGCCTCACGCCGCAGCAAGTCCATCCCGCTTTGCGGCGGGCTCTGGTGAAAACCGGGGGCTACTTAGATTCCGTTCCCTGGCGTGGCTTAGCTATCACCGCTTGCGTTGGCCCAGCGGATCCACTCCCACGTTACATCACCACTACCTAGTGAATGATTACTACCACATGATTTTATTTCATCTTCACGTAGTAACTGAATAATACCTCCACATCATGGCCATGTATCACCACCACATAGCGACTGAATAAAACCGGCATACTGTTCCTGAATATAAACTATTACACTAGTACCAATATTCTTGATTTTACAGTAACCATATGGGGGTAAATACCAGTTGTACACAGGCGCTCTGCAGACATACAGTATAATACTGGCATACAGTGACCTTATTGACATAAATACCAGTTGTACACAGGTACTCTGCAGACATATAAATGATTACAGTACAGTTACATTTAGTGACTCACAGGTGATATCTTCTCTAATGGGAGTCATTCTCTTTCCCTTTCTCCATTCATTCCAGATCGCCCTGAAGACTTTTACTGGCCACATCATGTCCATGCAAAATTAACCACACAAATATCTTAGACTCCTCCCTTTTCCAGCACCAACGTAGCTGTTCCAACCTTTGTACAAACTCCCCATAGTTTGATAGGTGGAGTGGCGAAGAGGGGTTATGGGGAGATAAACGGTAATCAGGGGGTTATAGAGTGTTAGGTGAGGTTGTATTTTATGTTGGCATTAGGCCACAGGGTTGGGAGAGGAGGTACAGCTATAGCTTACGGGCACAATCCCTTGGGGGAAGAGTGAAGACCAACCCCCCAGAGATTGTGGTGCGGCTGTGGCCTGTACTTTGTCCTCTGCACCCAGTCACAGCCATGACCTTCAGGTGTGCAGGGGATGGACTTTAATACTATCAGATTTGTTGAACTACATTGAACCAGCGTTGCATCTATTCTTTTAAGTAGAAAGGTCAACAAGAGAGTGTCGAGGAGTGTTTATTTAAATAAATTGTTTTTTTTTCCTTTGGTTTCTGTGTTTTGTTTTTTTTAAACATTTTATTCTAGTGTTTGTACTGGAGGTATCTAACAGACACTCATGACTACCACTGGGGCTTGCTGCCAGCCAGCGGTGTCTTTTGTCACTGCAAGAATGACACTAACACCCTCTCACTGTAACCCCAGTACCCAATGTACCAGGGGTACTGGTAAGAACCAGGTTAACGTCAGGAGGGGGATCATCTAATGTGATGGTCCACTACTGGGGTGGCTGCAGGCTAGTATTTTTAGGGTGGGAAATTGCCAATATTCATGGACCTTCCCAGCTTAAGAATTTCAGACAGCAGCTTCTGGTTTTACCGTGGCTGGTTAAACATGGGATGGCACCTCATTGTTTGTTTTTTTATTTGCTTTAATAAAAATCTAAAAAGAACAAATTATTATTTTTTTTTAAAAAAGGCATAGGGCTCTCCATTTTTAATAACCAGTTTGAAACTATTTGGATGGGAAGGTCCATAGATGTCGGCCCCCTTCCCACCCTAAAAATACCAGCCCGCAGCAACCCCAGAAGTGGACTATCACATTCAATGGTCCGGCTTCTGATGGTAACTTGGCTCTTTCCAGTACCCCTGATGCATTGGGTACTAGGGTAATAGTGATAGGGGCTTAGTGACAGCCTTGTGGTGATGAAAAACACCACTGGCTAACACCAAGCCCCAATGATATTAGTAGCAATGGAAGAAAATGAAGTAAAACCCCACAGAAATTGTAAAAAGCAATTTACTTAAAACACTCCCCTACACCAGCCAATGTTGACCATTTTATTAAAAAAATAGATGCAGCACGTTGTAGTCCATAACAGAAACGTGATTGGGGCATCACCCATCTTTCCCAGCTTCTGAATAGCCTATCCAGTGCTCAGGAAAGCTAGTTGCCTAATGTGGTAGATGGGTGCCACTCAGCTCTCCTGGATGCTGGATACTCTATCCAGCATTGGGAAAAGCTGGATAGGCGGTATGAGGGATGGTAGGGGGGGTGGGCTGGGAGTTTTATGACGGACTACCTCCCTCTACTGTGCGCACCGCTGCAGCTTGACTGTATAGTCTAGCTGAGGGGGCTGGGAAAAGCCCCATGCAGCCAGTTCCAGCAGAGGAGCATCTTATAACCGTTCCCTGGCGCCACTGCTCAGCTACACTTGACAGCTGTCACGGCGAGAACCAGTGAGAGCCGGCAAGTCTGGGCCCACTGATTGTGCGTCCAGTGGCTGTACAAACAGTGGATTGAACAGCGCATTCTCAGGGAATCAGTGCATATGCCCTGGATCCCCGGGAAATACACCGAAAATTGAGACTCCTGTCAGACGTCCTGGGACGGCAGGACATTGCTCCCAAATCGGAAATGTCTCACCAAAATAGGAACGATGGAGAAGTATGCCCAGCACCTCCATTGCAACTGCCAGATATTGATGCAAACTTCAGCAATAGCAGTGTGCACCAGTATCTGTTAGTTACAGAGAAGGTGCTGAATGACTTGGGTTTCTTTTGTATAGTGCATTTGAAGTGCCTCCATCTGGGCCATGCACACCACCCATCTTTCTGGTTAAGTTTCTTATTATCGGTGTCAATGAAGCTTGTTGCCCTGAATGTATGGCAGCTTTGGTCCAACTGAGAAGCATTAGACCTTTATGAGATTACCTTGACACGCTAGGTGGACATAAACAATTTGCTCAAAGCATGCACTAAAGACCTCATCTGCATTTAAAATTTTCCTTGGATTCAATGTTTGTATGGCTTTTAGTGCATACTGTGTCCGACTGTAACTTTTTTGGGATCTGCCACGCATAGGCAGATATTAATTCTGTTCAACAGATCCTTTTTTTTTCAAAGGACCCTTTTCTGAAAATAGTGTAGACTACTACAATATTCTACACAATTTTTGTGGTATACTGACATACACTGCCTAGACAGAGGGCAAAAGGACATACTTTTGGCCTCCGGCAGACTAATGAATCCCTATGGGAGCTTTCCTAACATACACGCTGAATGTAGGGGACAAACAGAATGTAAAGCAAGCCTTAATCTGTTTCCTCTCTGATTTACAGGAGTTGGTAGTAAGTGAATAGTTAAGGAGGCGGGGGTGAGGGAGGAGGAAAGAAGGCTGATAAATCTAGGAAGAGGCGTTTTTCTGTAATAACAAATATTACAAAGTTTCTTATCTTTGCTTGTACTATCGATTTATGGAAAGTTGTTTATAGTCAGATGTACTCTATAAGTACGACAGGAACATAAAATAAAAACCACAGATCAGTCAGTGAGAACATCAAGCACAGATATTACAAATTTCTACAGGGAAATCTGAAGAGGTTTTAACTGGCTTAGTGCAACAATTTCCTACTACCCATATATTTATAAACAATACAAGGTACATTTTTCATTGATAATGTATAAAAAATTTATAAAAAATCCATTACAACACCCAGCCTTCCACGGGACACTTTCACATAAATTTTGGATACAAAATTGGGTACAACAAATTTCTCACGTTTAGGCTGGAAACACACATGCAGTTTTTGATGAAGTTTTGCGACTCAAAGACAGACACAGATCCAGCAGGAAGGAGATATAGGTCCTTCCTTGATATCTCTAATCCTTTGAAATCTACTTATGGCTTTGGGTAAAAAAAAAAAGGAAAAAAGCCACAAAAACCACATGTGTGATTCCACCTTGAGGTTATAACAATGAATACTAAAGAAATAAGATGTTTTTACAGTCGGATTTTGACACAGATTTCGGATTGGAAATTGTCAGAATCTGACTGTGATGCCTTCCCTATAGTCCTTAATAGAAAATCCGAGCTGCAATCTACACGGCTTGGATTCTCTGTGGTCCTATTTCAAAACCAATGGTTTTGCAGAAAACTTGAAACATGTGCAATAATCCGCTGTATTTCACTTTGAAAACAGTGGAAAATTTACTGTTAAAGACAATGGAGGAAGCTAAAAACCAACAGGAAAACTAGTTGTGCATTTTTTGGTGCGTTTTTTGGATTTGGTTTTCGATCTCTGTGTAGATATATCTATGTACATAGAATAGGTAGGTTTATATATACCTAAATACCTATATAGATTAGCATTAGGAGGATCTATAGGGGGATCTATATAAATATCGATAGATATACCTAAACATATTTATAGAAATATCTATCTATATATCTATCTATAGAAATATCTTTTTAGAGATATTTCTACAGATATTTCAATAGGTATATCTAAAGATATATCTATCTAGATATTTCTAAAAATATCTATAAAAATTTACCTATAGAAAAATCTACATATAGTTCTATAGATAATGCTATCTATAGACATTTCTATAGTTTTTTCTTTAGATACAGCTATAGAAATATCTATAGATAGATACAGTTGAAACCAGAAGTTTACACTATATAAAAAGACACATATTCATGTTTTTCTCACTATCTGACATGAAATCAGAATAAACATTACCGGTTTTAGGTCAATTAGGATTACCAAAATTATTTATATTTGTCAAATGTCAGAATAATGAGAGACAGAATTGTTTAATATATTTTTACTACTTTCTGCAAAGTCAAACGTTTTAACTGTATGACTTGGGTCAAACATTTTGGTATTCCTTCCACAAGCTTCTCATAATAGTTTGTGGGAATTTTGGCCCATTCCTCCTGACAGAACTGGTGTAACTGAGCCACGTTTGTAGGTCGCCTTGCTCGCACCTGCCTTTTCAGCTTTGCCATACATTTTCAATAACATTGAGAACAGGGCTTTGTGATGGCCACTCCAAAACATTGACTTGGTTATCTACTTTGTAATCAGTTTGGCAGTATGCTTTCAGTCATTGTCCATTTGGAAGATACATTTCCGCCCAAGCTTTAACTTCCTGACTGATGTCTTGAGATGTTGCTTCAGTATTGCCACATAATCTTTTTTCCTCATGATGCCATCTATTTTGTGAAGTGCACAAGACCCTCCTGCAGCAAAACAACCCCACAACATGATGCTGCCACACTCATGTTTCACAGTTGGGATGTTGATCTTAGGTTTCCAAGCGTCTTCAATTTTACTCCAAATGTAACGATGGACATAAAGGCCAAACATTTAAATTTAGGTTTCGTCAGACCACAGGACATGTCTCCAAAAATGTAGGTCTCTGTTCTTGTGTGCATTTGCAAACATTAATCTGGCTTTTATATGTTTCTTTTGGAGTAATGGCTTCTTCATGGTAGAGTGGCCTTTCAGCCCATGTTGATGCAGTATTCGTTTCACTATGGAGAATGACACAATCTTACCAGGTTCCGCCAGCATCTTCACAAGGTCTTTTGCTTTTGGGTGGATATGCACATGTTGGACCAAAGCACGTTCCTCTATGAGTCACAGAACCCGTCTCCTTCCTGAGTGGTGTGATGGCTGGACATTCCCATCTTGTTTGTACTTACGTATAATTGTTTGTACAGATGAACGAGGCACCTTCAAGTAACTGGAAATTGAACCCAATGATGATCCAGACTTGTGCAAGTCCACATTTCTCCTTCTGATATCTTGGCTGATTTCTATAGACCTTCCCATGTTACACACAGAAGCAGTGTGTGTCTGGTGTGCTTCAAATACATCAACACGTGTGTCTCTAATTAACGCAGATGTTGCCAATTCAGAAGCTAAAACATTATCATATGGGCTGTCCCAAATTGTTTAAAGGCATAGTAATCCTAGTGTATGTAAACTTTTGACTGTGCAGAAAGTAATAAAAAAGCCTTAAAAACTCTCTCATTATTCTGGCATTTGGCAAATACAAATAATTTTGGGAATCCTAATTGACCTAACACGGGTAAGTTTTATTCTGATTTCATGTCAGATAGTGAGAAAAACATTCAACTGTATATATATATATATATATTATATATATATAATATATATATATATATATATATATATACTATATATATATATATATTAGCCAGCTTCTCAAAATGATGTTGAGAACTGTATATCTATAAAAACATCTATTGATATATCTATAGATTTGTTTTCCAATGTTTTTTTTGTCAGTGTAGAGATCTTTCTACAGAAAAGTTAGTTCTATATTTATCTGTATATAAATCTTATATACATACATACCGTTTGCAATGGTTTATATATATATATATATATATACATATATATTAATATAATATATAGTGTGTGTGTATATATATATTATATATATATATATATATATATATATATATTATATAAATAAACCATTGCAAACCAAATCCGTAAACTGCGGCATTAAACGTGTCAAAAAAAGAAAAATGAGTGAGAAAAACGACGGTTTTTGTGTACAACATTGTCAAAATACTCGTTGGACTGAATGCTTTTAGGATTCAGAATTTAACGAGTATCTTATCCTTAGTCATGTGGATGCAGCCTTAGGAGATAGATTTGTAAAAGTAAGCAAAGATCCCCAATATATTGAGTCGTTATCGTTTAAAAGACATGCTTTTATATGCAGCCATCATCTATGTCTTTGTAATTTTGATTTGTTTTGAGATTGATTGTCTGCCTTCGCTCCAGTCTTCTCTAACGACTAGCAAATGCCTGTTTACACAAGGGGATATAACGCTGACAAACGATCCTTTTTAGGCCATCATAAGAGATTTGATCAATGACAAATCTGCGAATTCATGCCAATCGTGCAATTGCTGCATATGTTTACACTGGCCAATGTCTGTGAACTTCAATATAACACACGTGTGTGCAAATCCAATTGTGTGGCAGAGGTTGTGACAAAATCCTCAATTTCACAAAGGTTTTTATTTGGGAAAAATTGCACCAACTATGGGAAAAATTCTACAATTTCTGTATTGACTTTTATACAGTGCATGCATCAAAGAAAACAATATCTGTACAGAGGGTAAGGCTTTTATCTCCTTGGTTTTATTGTAGGACAATTACCAACACCACCACCTTAGGAGAATTGTTGTGGCCTCCTTGTCTCACGTCGGAAACTCTTTTGTGTATATGGACGGCCAGCTTAGCGCTTGCATTTGGAGAGCAATAATACAGGTCAGTGTGCAAGGATCTTTTTATTTCATGTACAAAGCAAGAAAAAGCTGCTCCTGTATAGAAACTAATAAATCCAGTAACCTAGATAGACAAAAGCAGACTGAAAATTCAGCGGCAAAGGCAAATGAACAGTGACTTCAAAGAATGACTGCAGGTAGCAACTTAATAAACCCAGTGGGGCTCATGTATCAGTCATACAACACAAAATGGTGCCCATGCAGGAATTACCACCTTCTGTACATATGTCCTATTTACCAATGTCTTGCTCTGCTTTTCATTGACAAGGACACTTAATTAGGAAAACAAAGGGTAGTCACAGTGTATTAACTCCTTAAGGCAGAGATGTGTCAGAGATCACACCATATACAGGACAATGTAGTAACTCTTTAAGCCAGTGAACTGTCATAGACCACCCTACATTTAGTACAGTGTATTAACTCTTTAAGCCAGTGACCTATCATACTCCACCCTACATATATTACAGTGTATTAACTCTTTAAGCTAGTGACATGTCATAGACCACCCTACATAACAGTGTATTAACTCTTTAAGCCAATGACAAGTCATAGACGTCCCTACATACAGGACAATGTATTAACTCTTTAAGTCAGTGATGTGTCATAGATCACCCTACATATAGGACAATGTATTAACTCTTTAAGTCAGTGATGTGTCATAGATCCCTCCACATACAGGACAATGTATTAATTCTTTAAACCAATGACCTGTCATAGACCACCCGACATATAGTACAGTGTATTAACGCTTTAAGCTAGTGACATGTCATAGACAACCCTACATATAGGACAATGTATTAACTCTTTAAGCTAGTGACATGTCTTAACTCATCCTAGATATAGAACAATGCATTAAATCTTTAAGCCAATGACATGTCATAAATGCCCCTACATACAGGACAATGTATTAACTCTTTAATCTAGTGACATGTTATAGACCTCCCTACATACAGGACAATGTATTAACTCTTTAAGTCAGTGATGTGTCATAGATCCCTCCACATACCGGACAATGTATTAATTCTTTAAACCAGTGACCTGTCATAGACCACCCGACATATAGTACAGTGTATTAACTCTTTAAGCTAGTGACATGTCACAGACCTCCCTACATACAGGACAATGTATTAACTCTTTAAGCGAGTGACATGTCATAGAGCAGCCGAGATAGAGGACAATGCATTAAATCTTTAAGCCAATGACATGTCATAGATGCCCCTACATACAGGACAATGTATTAACTCTTTAAGTCAGTGATGTGTCATAGATCCCTCCACATACAGGACAATGTATTAATTCTTTAAACCAGTGACCTGTCATAGACCACCCGACATATAGTACAGTGTATTAACTCTTTAAGCCAGTGACATGCCATAGACCTCCCTACATACAGGACAATGTATTAACTCTGTAAGCCAGTGACATGTTATAGACCACCCTAGATACAGGACAATGTATTAACTATTAAAGCTAGTGATGTATCATAGACTCCCCTACATACAGGACAATGTATTAACTCTGTAAGCCAGTGATATGTTATAGATCACCCTTCATACAGTAGAATGTATTAACTCTTTAAGCCAGTGACATGTTATAGACCACCCTTCATACAGTAGAATGTATTAACTCTTTAAGCCAGTGACATGTCTTGGACCACCCTACATATAGAACAATAACTCTTTAAGCCACTGACATGTCATAGATTTCCTTATATATAGGGCAATGTATTAACTCTTTAAGCCACTGACATGTCATAGATCACCCTAAATATAGGACAAGGGATACCTGTCCCTCCATATTCTCCTCCACTTCTAGACCCAATTAATTTGTTGTAGCAGTTTTGGCGATATAATAATAAATATGTCAAACAAACTACAAACCCCAGACATAATATATAGAGTGGAGGCACCCATCAAATCCCAGATTTAAACTACCTCTAATTCCTACCAGAAGGAAGGTCATGGAATGAAAATGGGGATATCTCCCCAGCAGCAAGTCAGATGGCCATGTCCCACACAGTGACCACTATTAGTGGCTTCTAGACCTGGACATGTGAATGATACTTGGGAGTTGAGAACAGATCCAGGTAATGCTGGTGATCTGGTGGGTGCTACTTACCATGGTACTCCTGCCCAGGTATGTAGTAGCTGGGGTTCCCCGCCAGGTGCAGAGAAATGAGCACCTCTCCTTGCTCTCCATCTCCCTCCAGTTCACCATGGTGAGTGCAAAGGAAAATGAAAGGCTATACTCTAGGGTAATAACCGTCTTCTCCTCATGCGATTGCAACATACAACTTCACGAGCATTAGCATGGTCCACAGCCTGCCAGCGCAGGAGCTCCTCTCACCCATGGCTGCTTGGACTTATTCTAGCTGCTGCATAAGTGCGGGCAAGACAAATAGCAATAAAAGTTTACAGGATGAAAATCAATGCAACTTTCCCTTTTGCGACTATAAAGCAGTGTATAGGTGGCACTGCCAGCACTAGAGCCAAGAGTCAGGTGGCAGCAAGGAGAGCAAGCCCTAGATGAGGGTCCCCCACACAGGAGCTGCTCGCCTCATATACTCATCATGTTATCTAGCTAGCCAACCACACCTCCGCCAGCTCATTGGCTTGCTAGCTGTCCATCACCTCCTGCTAGGCGGAGATTAGGAAGGTGAATGGTCCTGGTATAAGATGATAAATAATAGGTGCTAAATGTGTCGCTCTGGTAAGTACATCGCTGGCTGTTACATCTCCCAGCCCTGCAAATTAATCTCATCTCTTGTTCTTTTTTAGAGAATTAGTAATCCACGGCACTCAGAAATGAGGCATTCTCGTGCATTATTTACAAGTGTGATAGAAAGTCAGAATAAAAAACCTCCATATATTAGCAACACTTATGGAAGGTAACACAGTTTTCAAAGTATATTCATCTGTTCCAGATAGGCAGGTCGTGCAGATGGTGGCATGCAGATTTTTGGCACGACGTTTCATCTGTTGTGTCTTTATCAAATGACATCTGGAATATAATTAGGATCATAAGGGTATAAAGTGAATAGGGGAAAGAGGTAATGGTAGACATAAGAGCAATGTGGGGTAGAGAGGAGAAGGAAGAATAGGGATGTAATGGATGGAAAATAGCTACAAGAAATGGGGAAAAGGATAAGAGGGTAAGAAAAAAGGCATCGAATAAAGGAATCAGAGTAATAAGAGAGAGGAGAAGGATAGTTCGATATAGTAGTAACGTAGCAGAAGAGTGACCACAGGTCATATAATAAAGGGACAAGAGTAATAAGAGAGAGGAGGAGGATAGTAAGATATAATGGTAATGTATAATGGTAATGTAATACATACAGGATCCTAGAAGAGTGACCACAGGAAATATAACAAAGGAACAAGAGTAATAAGAGAGAGGAGGAGGATAGTAAGATATAGTAGTAATGTAGCAGATATAAGATCCTTGAAGAATTACCACAGGTAATATAATAAAGGGACAAGAGTAATAAGAGAGAGGAGGAGGATAGTTAGATATAGTGGTAATGTAATGCATACAGGATCCTAGAAGAGTGACCATAGGTAATATAAAAAGAACAAGAGTTATAAGAAGGAGGAAAAAGAAGCTATTGAGATATGGGATCCCAGAAGAATCACTATAGGTAAATAAAAGGACAGTGAGATATAATAACATAATATAGACAATAATAATAGAGAGAACAGAAGATAATGGGGGAGACAGGGAGCGTCCTGGGGACCAGAGTACCTGCAGCCTGGAGTCGGTAAGAGTCAGGGAGAAGTGAGTAATACTATAGGGGACAGAAGGGGGTACAATTTTATAGAGGAGAAAACACAGTAAGTAATGGGGAAAGAGGAGCGCATGAACTACCTTAGGAGCCGCCAGTAAGAGAAAGGCGCTGTGTAGTGTATGCCCGGCATCTGAGAGAGCCAGCGTGGGAAAGCAGGGAGTAAGGGAGCGGCTCAAAGAACCAGAATATAGGAAAACTACACAAGGAGTAAGGGAGCGGGACAAAGAACCAGATCATAGAAAAACGTAGACAAGGAGTACAAGGAGATGAGAGACAAAAGTATAGCAAGGGCAGGACAATAGTGGAAAGCAGTGAGCCAGGGTAGCAAAATAAGGTAGAGAAAGGTCAGTAGCACATAGGAGGAGACAAAAAGGATATACAAGTATAAGGCAAGAGAGGAAATTTGAAATAGAGGTAGGATAACAGTGAAAAGAGGAAGTGATATGGAGAACATGTGGATCAGAGGAGTAGATAAAAGGGTGATAATAGGAATATATAAAAAGGAAAAAGAGAAAGGGGGAACATGGGAATATGCTGAAGTAATGAGGATGAATAGTGAATGACATGGGGAAAAAACGTGCGTCACTATGCGGTTTTATACAGGGCATGTTCCCCGGATAAAACTGCCGTTGCTCCGAAGTACCAATGTGCCCACAGTCTATTGCCTGGTTCAGGGCCCAGAGCACTGGTAGTCTTTTCAACTGTATGTGCGTCCTCAGGACACACATACACGTGAACACTACCGCAGATCAGAGAGTGAGGGTTCCCTGCCCCGCGGAGCACTCCGGTGGGTCACCTTAATACTGAGGGGCATATATATACCTAAATACTGGAGGGCATATATTCCCATAACCTACCGAGGGCATATATACCTGTATACCTGGGGGGGCATGTATATATATATATATCTACATACAGAAGGGCATATATACCTATAACCTACTGGGGGGCATATATATATATATACCTACATATTGAAGGGCCCCATATACCTATAACCTACTGGAGGGACATATATACCTACCTGCATACTGGGTGATCTTATAACCTACTATGGGGATATATTATTATTATTTATTTTAGAGCACCAGTGATACCAGGGTGCTGTACATTCAACGGGGTTACATACATAACATAAGTCAAACAAGTACAATGGTGACAATATGTGACTAACAACTGGTACAGAGGGTGAGAGGACCCTACCCACGAAGGCTTACAATCTACAAGGAAGGAGGAAAGAGACATAATGTGAGGGGCAGACATTTGTGGGGCGTGTAGTGACAGCGAGGTTATTGTAGGTTATAGGCAATCCTGAAGAGATGGGTTTCAGGTTGCTTTTGAAGCTTTTGAAAGTGGAAGAGAGTCTGATGTGTTGGGGCAGTGAGTTCCAGAGTATGGGGGAAGCGCGGGAGAAGTCTTGGAGACGTTGTGTGAGGAGCTGTTAGGAGGAGAACAGAGAAGAAGGTCCTGTGAGGAGCGAAGATTGCATGAGGGGAGATATCTGGAGATTAAGGCAGAGATGTATAGAGGAGAAAGGCTATGGGGAGCCATATAGGTCATGGTTAGTAACTTGAAATTAATTCACTGGGCAATGGGCAGTCAGTGAGGGATTGGCAGAGGGGAGAGGCAGAAGAGTAGCGAGGAGAGAGGTGGATAAGACGGGCAGCAGAGTTGAGGATGGATTGAAGGGGAGCAAGAGTGCTAGACGGGAGAGAAGGATGTTGCAGTAGTCTAGGCGGGAGGTGACGAGGGCATGGACCAGCATTTTTGTAGTGTCAGAGTTGAGGAATGAGCGGATTTGTGAAATATTTTTCGGGTGGAGGCGGCAGGCAGAGGTGAGCGTTTGGATGTGTGGTTTGAAGGACAAAGTGGAGTTACGGGTTATCCCACGGCAGCGGACTTGTGGGGCCGGTGAGAGTGTAGAGCCATTGACTGTAATAGAGAGATCAGGTGGAGGGATGGAGTGGGATGGTGGAAAGATAAGTTCAGTTTTCTCTACATTAAGTTTTAGGAGATGGAAGAAGGAGGAGGATATGGATGATAGTCTGGGACCTGGGACAGTAGAGAGGTAATGTGTGGGCCGTAGATGTAAAGTTGTAAAGATGTGTGTGTGTATAAATATACATATATACATGTGTATATATATATATATATATGTATATGTGTATATATATATATATATATATATATAGTATATATACATATATATATATAATATATACATAATAGGGATCCCTATATATCTATAACCTACTGGGGGGACATATATACATACCTACCTACATACTGTTGGGCCCTATATAACTACCAATCTACTGGGGCATCTTATGTATATACCTACATATTGGGGGCCCTAAAAAAACTACCAACATACTGGGAGGTCATATATATCTATTTACATACGGGGGCCCTACATAACGGCCAACCTACTGGGGGACCCTATATAACTACCAACTTACTGGGAGAATATATATACCTACCTACATACTAGGAGACCTTATATAACTACCACCCTACTGGGGGCCCTATATAACTACCAATTTACTGGGGGAACAATGTACCTGCCAAACTACTGGGGAATCTATATACTTTCCAACCTACTAGGGACCCTTTATACCTACCCACCTACTGGGGGACCCGATATAACAACTTACTGGGGGCCCTAAGCACCTACCATCTGCAGAGACTGTGTACACTGTAATCTACCACTATCTGGTCACTGCAATGTGGTAATATACAGTCTGCACAGCCTACATACAATGGATAGTCACATGTGTTGGTCGCATTTGGGCATGGTCTGGCACTTTTATTTGATCCTTAATAAGTAATATTGTGTCTTGGAACAATCATATGTATAGTATATTTGCTCTATGTATAGGTGTATTATTTGGTGATTGTTATTTATAAGGTTTCCTCCTCGGAGTGGTGCTGGAATGTATTCAATAACTTGCCGGGAAGATGTGACATGTCAATTCTTTCCTCCGGCATTCAATATGTGTTGGGAAAGACGGGCATAATTCATAGCTCTCTCTGAGAGCTATGAATTACCATAATTGTGGGGCACATTTCGGGTGTATTGAAGCGCAAATACGTTCCAAAACGTGCTCCGTAATTATGCCGTGTGAACATACCCTAACAATTTCAACCATACAGTGCCCACCATAACAGCACCAGCCGTACAGCGCCCACTATAACAGCGCCGGACAGATAGTGCCCACCATAACAGTGCCATGCAGTGAATGCAGCTGTCAAAAGATAAATATTCCTTTCTGAAGTATCAGGGCATAGACAAATGGCCACATGTATGAAAACTGCCCAGAGCAACCAATCAGAGTTCCCTTTTATTTCATACAGTGCTCTGAAAAAATGAAAAGGGAGCTCTGATTGGTTTTCATACATGTGGCCCAAAGCAGGTCTGTGTTCTAATGGCTGGGAGCTGCACAGTGGAATAATGGGAGTCGCATGTTGTGTCTCCCCAGTGTCAGACTAGAGTGCCTGGGACCCACCAGTGAAGTTGATTCTTGAGGCCCACCATACAACTACTGTACATAACTCCACATGCTGCAACATGACTCTTGCATTCTGCCTCTTTCTTTCTGCTTTTCTTTCTCTACCTTTCTTCCTAAAAGCAACCCCAGCGTTGTCATGCCCAGAGGTCCACCATGTGTAGGGGCCTACCGCAGGTTTTCCCTATTCCACTGTGGGCCAGTCCAAGCCTGTGCATCTCTGTCTTAACCCCTTAACGACCTTGGGCGTATGAGTACGTCCCAGGGCCGCTAAGGGGCTTTGCAAGGGGATCACGGCGCGACCCCCCGCACAGCTGCCGGGTGTTAGCGGCAAATCGCAGCTAACACCCGGCAGTAACAGCGCCGGCGGGTGGCTCCGCCCGCTAGCGCTGTTTTACCCATCAGACACCGCGGCAAAGATGGCTGTATATATGGACAGGAGACTGTATATACCAGGGGATGAGTTGTGGCCATGAGAAGTCGTCATGGTGGTCTGGATAGGATGAAGAAGAAGGGAAAAAGAACGATTCAGATAAGACGTCCCCTGGATATCAGGGGATATTTCTAAAACACATAATAGATGTGGTGTAAAGCATGGACGCCATTATTTGTGACACAAATTGCGCCAGGATTCTGGCATTATTTGATAAATATGCCCCATTGACACTTAGGACGACATGTATGAAAACTTGTGCAGACTAGACAGTGATACTTCTTAGCATGTTAGTGTTGCATTCGTCAGTATGTAAGAAGTGTCTCCCAGCACTTTATAAATGTGTCCCACTGTGAAACAAAAACATGCATGCCAGAAAGTTTGTCAGAATTTGTTCCGCCAGTTTGAAATTGGCATAGATTAATAGGACATTTGAGCGCCACATTCTGTCGAGATACACTCATAAATGGGTCTAATCTTATTAATGTGGTGCGACACACCCCCTAAGAATTGCCACATGCAAAACTGTAGAAGGTGTCAGACATGCACCAGTTTTTGGCAAAAGACCTTTTAAAAATATGTCAGACCGGGGCAACAGTTTTTTGGTGCAAATAAGGTCAGAAAACTGGCACATCCCTCCTTCATACATGTCGCATTTAGGGCATGTCCCCACGGCAGGTTTTTCAGACGGTTTTCGGTTTTGAAGGCTGTCTGTAATCTGGCTGTCAAACTTTAACATGGACCTCTATGGAAAATCTGTGCAGCAGTCCCCACTGCACGGATTTTCCGCCGGACATTTTTTAGACCGCCAGCGGTCCGAAAACATTGAACATGTTCATTCTTCCGCCCGTTTTCGGGTGGAACATAAACCTGTCAATGCGAAGGGGGAGGGCTTGATTTGTAAACCGCAATCCGTAATCCGACCGGTATTTGCTCTGTGCTGTGTAAACGGCCCCTCAGTCTTTTCTGTCTTTCCTTTTCTTCTCTATATGGTCCAGACCACCGTGACTTCTTCCAGCTACATTTACTATTTTGCC
This sequence comes from Phyllomedusa bahiana, assembly GCA_025379985.1. Taxonomy (NCBI): domain Eukaryota; kingdom Metazoa; phylum Chordata; class Amphibia; order Anura; family Hylidae; genus Phyllomedusa; species Phyllomedusa bahiana. The sequence goes on from JAODAL010001914.1 coordinate 130,411, forward strand.
ATAGGCAAACTTAAACTCTATCAGTTCTCTATCTATTAAACACTAAAACGTAACTTTTATTATATCTAACTCTTAACCTCTATACACACTATTTAAAAACCTGATCTCTATCCTCATCATTTAACCCTTTTTGCTTCTGAAAGAGGGAATAACTCCCTTTCTATCATCAAGTCTGGTGGAACCCCACCTATTAACAGGAGAGCCTTATATCTATAGCAAAGTACTAGCTCCAGTAAGGGATCCCAAGCCAACTACTTGGGCAGTCGTCCCTAATCTCATAGACACAGAACAAATAAGGCCCCCTTGTGACACCGTCTGCAGCAGGTGACACTTGTAGACTTTTAAAAGGTATTTGAAAAGGCATTTAGTTATAATATATGTTGCCCCCTGCACTTGATTACACTATACACTCTGCTCGCTGAAATTAATTATAGTGTACAAGGTGCTCTCTTAAATTTATTATAATGTACACTTTAACAATTATACAAAATATTGCCCATCTTGGATAATTAGGTCACGGTGACTAAGGTGGTTATGTCACTGTAAACAACAATAGAACAATTCTGAAATCAGGTAATATCGGAGCGAAAGTATTCTATGATTTCTGACATATATGAAAAAGTTCCAAAAATGAACTCATATGGTTGCAGTGGTTGATAGCCAGGTCCCATGAGATTGCGGTATATTGACCAGGCAAGGTGAAGAGCAGAAATAGGATAAATGCTTGCTAGTGCCTCTGCCTGGGTTATTTCAGGTTTTGTCTGAAATTGATCACTGTCTGACAATTGATCATTAATTGACATTTCACCTCATTTGAACCGGGAGAACCATTTGTACCCTTGTGTTTACTAATGGCAGCTTTTTCACAGGGTGTCTGTACTGTAGCATAGCAACCATTTTTGCTGCTTTTTTCCCCCAAAAGGAAACATTTCCAAATTTCACAGCTGCCTGTTGTTTCTTAGGCTATGTCCACACAGTAAAGAAAAAGTATCATGTTTTAGGATTCTAACACTGCTGAAAATACAATCGTTCAGGCAGCCCATAGACTTTAGGAGAAAAAATTACCTGTAGTCTACACAGGTCATTTTATTACCTACCGTATCGTTTTCTGGTGCCAGCGGTGTATGGCCGATGGAAAAAAAGCTAAAACTGGCCACAGTTTTTGCGCAAAACGTGACAAAAACCGCGGTTGTGCATCAGGCAAAAAAAGGTCAACTATTGGACATTTTTTGTCCAATGCTATGTGGATCCAGCATTGGGGTATGTTCACACGGCGTATTGCAGTGAGTACTGTACACGCCGCAGTACACTGGGTGTTTTAGAAGTATGTCCTGGCCAGCATGTACTTCTAAAACGCTCTGTGTCTGCTCCCATAGACTTTCATTTTTGGGAAGAAGTGTAATGTCACATAAAACATGTTGGGGAAAACGGCAGGTAATCATAGCACTCAATGAGAGCATTTGCGGTCCGTACTTCAGGCGTATTGGAGCACAGTTACACCCCGAAATAGAAACTGCAAATGCGCCATGAGAAAATACCCTTATGAATCAGCCCCTACAAAATAAGCAAGAGAATGAACATTCGCCAACAACATTCAATGGTAAACTGCCTCAGAGGGGTTTAGCAGACATTGATGTAGTGACTGAAGCCTGTATTACAAACGCCCAGCCCACCAGAAGAAAATTCCAGGGTTTCTGAAGATAGGGTTTCTGCAAAGCATCAGGGATATGATTTGTCCAGAACAGACACCCATTTTAAGTATTATATATTTACTGACTTATTGGACAAAATGCATCAAATTGAGGCATCCAGGGCACCTTGTTCTCTGTCTTTTGGCTTCTCGGTACTTACTAGTTGTTACGGGTGCTCCCGCACCCCTGTTGCCCCATGTGTCTCACCTGCAAGTGGCTCACTCGGGGCACTGACACACCTGCAGTTCTAGCTCCAACCACAGCTACTCATCTCTCCTTGCTCCCTACACTGTCTCTGTCAGCCGGCTTGTGTGTCCCCGCTCCCCAGGGCACACCACATGCCGGCTCTGTAAAATTTCAAAGGCCAGTGCACCAGTAATTGGGTAATTGACAAGCACTGACCCTTTTTTTCCCATCCTGCCCCTGACCTCCCTGCTGGATCCATAGTGCTTGGTGCCGTTTGAGAAAGATTGTTACTTCAGCTTCTGTCTATATCGTGTACCTGATCTTCTCGCCTCCATCCCTCGACCTTCCTGTCTGTCCCCGACTACCAGCCTGCTTTATGATTTTTTACCGCGGTACACTTTGGCCACCACTGCAAGCAAGTTGCGACAGGGTAGCGACCTGGGGGTGGTCTGCTGCAGCAAGCCCATCCGGCCTTGTGGCAGGCTCTGGTGAAAACCAAGGGCTCCTTGGACTCCACTCCCAGATGCAGCTTGCAGTGGCTCAGTGGATCCACTACCTGAGTGGGAATTGTTACCCATAGGCTGCCATGCTACAGAAAGTACACATGTACATATACTCATTTTTTACTGGTCTTGATGAGTATGCTTTCAATGTAAGAGTATGTATTCAAACACAGTTGGGCATACATATTGTGGCATATATTACAATTTACCAAATGATCTAATCCAACATTTTTGTGGCACATAAACCTGATTAAGGATAGTCCACAACATACAAACAATGCAGCAGCCACAAACTGTGTGAATATATTTATTGGTCAGGACTTAACATAAAACTTATGTCTGGGGGATAAATAGCTATTTCCCTGTTCCCCAAAGCCAGCCCTTACTATGCTATGAGTTGGCCTCAGACCCAGAAACAACAAGATAGGGGAACCCTTTTAACACCTCTTAAGGGCCGTTTACATGGCACAGAGCAGATACCAGTCGGATTATCCGACCGGTATCTGCTCTGTTTCGGGGCCGTTTACACGCCCTCCCCCTTTGCATTGACATGTTCATGTTCCGCCCGAAAACCGGGTGGAAGAATGAACATGTTCAATGTTTTTCGGACTGCCGATGGTCTAAAAAGTCGTCCGATGAAAAATCTGCTCAGTGGGGACTGCTGCACAAATTTTCCATTGAAGTCCATGTAAAAGGTTGATACCCGCTTTAGGCCCCATTTACACGACGGATTTGGCCGCGGGTTTCGCCACGGCTGTCGCCGCGGTTCCCACGGCCAAATCCTCGTCGGGCCGCGCTGCAAACTCGTGTGGTTTGGGGTGCGGCTTGCGCCGAGGGCTTGCCCCCATGCAAATTAAGAGCATTGGGCAAGCCGCGGCGCTAGCCGCATCCCAGCCGCGCACCACCCGAGGCGACACCCGCGGCCCTGCCCGCGGCAGCACCGCGCGGCCGCCGCGCAGAGCACTCCTGTCAAGAAATGACAGGAGAGTTCTTCACACGCGGCAAACCCGCGGCGTGTGAATATTAACGCGGTTTCCCATAGGAAACCATGGTAATAATCTAGCGCGATTTGGCCGCGTTATGGCGCGAAACCGCGTCGGAACCCGTGGCCATAACCTGTGGCCAAATCCGTCGTGTGAACATAGCCTTACAAGACAACTTCAAAACCGAAAACTGTCGTAAGGCTATGTTCACACGACGTGATTTGGCCGCGGTTATGGCCGCGGGTTCCGACGCGGTTTCCTATGGGAAACCGCGTTAATATTCACACGCCACGGGTTTGGCCACGGCTCCGGGGCCGCGGCCAGACCCGCGCGTTTGAAGAACTCTCCTGTCATTTCTTGACAGGAGTGCTCTGTGCGGCGGCCGCACGGTGCTGCCGCGGGCAGCGCCGCGGGTGTCGCCGCGGGTGGTGCGCGGCTGGGATGCGGCTAGCGCCGCAGCTTGCCCCCTGCTCTTAATTTGCATGGGGGCAAGCCCTCGGCGCAAGCCGCACCCCAAACCACGGCGAGGCCACGCCCACCGCCAGCGACGCAAACCCGCGTCGGGAGACGCGAGTTTGCAGCGCGGCCCGACGAGGATACGGCCGCGGGAACCGGGGCGAGAGCCGCGGCGAAACCCGCGGCCAAATCCGTCGCGTGGACGGGGCCTAAAACTGGGTGAAAACCCGGACCATGGGGACAAGGCCTTATTATCTAGTTAAGTTAAAAATGCAGTAATAATTACTTTATTTACAAATTCATTCCCTCAAAAATGTTAAAAGAACACATAGTATAATTTTACTTTAATTATCAGTGTAGGTAATGGGTTATACAATTACCCTTGATTCCACTTGTTTAGATGTTTTAGCGAGAAAGACCCTGATAAAATGATTTATGATTTCATACTAAATGAATCAATCAGGTCAGGGCATTGCACTCAATTATTAGCAGCAATGTGTGCTACGGCTAAAAGCTGGTTGAAAATTGATATCCTTGTTACTACAGTACAAGCCTAATGATAAAAATGATTAATGAAAAGCTCGTAAGCATCTTATCTGGGTCTACCAAAATATATGGTGACACAGGAATCATACGCTAATGACAGAATATATATCTTTTCAGCTAGCCTACTACAATAAATGTATGACAATATGATGTCTCAGTTAAGGAATCTCTTATAATTATGGTCCTATGAAGGGCTACTTAACATAACTTAGCTGGATGAATTTGTACTGTCTAAATTCTAATACTTTTTGATTTTCTATTTCACAATATTTAATAAAGACATGAAAATATTAATATTTGCTTCTTCTCATCAATCCTTACATCAAATCATTTATCCAGACATACCCTATGGAGCAACAGTAATATAATTTTCTAAAATATTTACATACAGTAATCAGGGGTAGGGTAAACCAGTGATAGACATATTTGACCTGATAATGTGTTGTAGCCATGTACCATCTTCAGTATTTAAACATGAATGATTATGCCCTAGTTTTCCTTTTATACATGAACACAAAACTATTGGAACACAGTTTGCATAAAAAAGAGGTGGGCTGTATATGTGGCTGGCTGATGTTTTCTTTATCCTTGATGACTGATCTCTTCCCCTGCACCTGACTTCTACGATTCTCCCTGTGGTATTTGTATTGTTTGCTCTGCATCAACAGTTCTAGTTGACTCTTCATTTCCTGCCAGAAAAACAAAGACACTTACAAATTAGATGTAGAGAGCAGCAAATATCATTGCCACTAACCTTTGAAGAGTAACAGCTTCCTACAGGTAAAAGACTAATATATATTTTGGATTTGCATATGAATTTAAACAATTCCAGTACCATTTCCATATCACTCTTTTAAAATGATGCTTCTGAGTAAAAGATTAATCAAATTTTGGATTTGCACAAATTATGCATAATTTGAGCAAATACGGCATCTTTTCCCCCCTCTGTAAGAAGAATAAGAATATAAGAAGTCCCCTATAATTTAATGACTTCAAAAAGCTTAGAACGGAATAAGGTCATAGGTCCAGTGTATTTTTACAGCTCACCGAACTCCAGTTTCTTAATAATGTATAGCAGTAAGTATGTTAGTTTGCTAGTATGCAATATGTATGTTAGCTTTTTTTTTTATTGGGCTTCCTGTCCATTTAATTGATTAAATAAATAATTAACTTACATAAAACTGTCTTAATGTTTTTTTAAAAATAGTGTACTGTATAAAGCACAGTTCTGCTGAAAAGTCTTCTCTTAAAGAAGGAATGCTGCATGCCAGACATTCAATGGCTACTACAAGAAGGGATCTGTAATTGTCTTTTACAAGAAAAGATGCCTAGGTAGTATTATTTATCCTTGCATAATGTACAGAATATAATATTTACATAATATGATTTACAGACACGGGAATTGATTCCCGTAAAGTGCTTATACTAAAGGCTCATCCCCACGGCAAAGGACAAATACCAGTCGGTTTATCTAACCGGTATTTATCGTGTTTTAGTGCCGTCCCCACGGCCGCTGGGGGATGGCTTTTCTCTGCGATGAGCGAAGAAAGCCCTCCCCCTTCCCATTGATATGTTTAAATTCTGTCTGAAAACCAGATGGAAGAATTAACATGTTCAATGTTTTTGGGGCGGAAAACCCGTGCAGTGGGGATTGCTGCACGGGTTTTCCATAGCGGCCCGGTGTGTTAGTCTGAAACCAACAGTCTGAAAAACCGTCCACAAACCGGTGTCGTGGGGACATCCTCTAAAAAGTTTTAAACTGAAGAGGCATTTTTAAATATGGTTTGTTTTAAGTGAATTACAAAGTATATATTAATAAGAAACTACCTGTAATAGGTGTTGATTGTGTTTTTAACATTTTCTTGTTACTTTGATGCATTTTTGATCGTAGATACATTTCAGCCTCACTTTGATCTCACAGTCTGTTTTAAATGCTGCATGTCCTTTTGTATGTCCATTACCTGATGAAGTGAGCTCGTTTAGCTTACGAAACGCGTCATTCTGTATCTTTACTTTTAATAAACTATGGCACTGTTCTAGTGGATAATACCCATGTGTCACAAGTTTTTATTCTCCCCAGCGCTAATTCTCTTTTTTTAAGTAAATTTCACAAGTTATCTATGGACCCTTTGTGCTAAGGAACTCCTCAAGATTAAAAGAGATACGTTTGGCTGCTATTTTTGGGGGCCATCCAATTGATCTAATTGATCCTTCAAGTGATTGTATGTGTTGTACCACTCTGTACAACACGACCAGATGAGCAGTTTCATACACTGACTAATAATACAGTGTATTGTACTTCACTTGAGCGCGCTTTTCTTCCATCTTCTGCAGTTCTTAGTACTACTGTTCTGACAAGCACACCAATGAAATATGTACACAGCCAAGTCACATTATAATGACCACCAACAACTATCCAGAGTAACCGCTGTGTGCAGCATGAACAACAGCTAGACAGGCTGGAAGTGACTCCATAAGGTCTTGGTAGGTTGTCACAGGTATCTGGAGCCATGCTGACTGCAGTGCATTCCACAGATGCTGGAGGGTGCGTGGGAGAAGATTTACAGGGTAAATACGATAATCAAAGTGGTCCCCTAGATGCTCACTTGGGTTCAAATCTGGGTTATATGGGGACCAAGGTATTTCTCGGAAATTTTGGTCATTTTCAACCAATGTCAGACATTTCTAGCCGTGTGATATGTTGCATTTTCTTGCTAGAAGATCCCATCCGTCCCATGGAAGACAAAGCAGCCTTTATGAGTGTGTCCTTGACCTGCAAGGATGAGTTCATACCCAAATCGTTTGAGATTGTCTTAAACATGGATGAGAGTGCCCAGACAATGTCAAAAAAACCATTCCCCAGACTATAACACTGCCACCGTCAGCTTGTGTTTTTTTCCAGCAGTGGTTGCAGGGTGTTTGTTCTCTGATGTTTCTTGCCTGACATGCCAAAAACCATCTGTTGCATAAAGCAGGAAACTTGGTTCATCAGAGAAGGCAATCCTTCGCCAATCAGCAAAGGTCCAATTCCAATACTGCCATGAAATCGAAAACCTTTTCTGCTGATGCACTTTGGTTACCAGAGGTGCAGCGAACATCTGACTGCTTCGGAGCCCTATACACCTGGGGTTTGCTGAACTGTTGTTCTAGACACACATCTGCTAGCCACTTGGTTTATTTAGGAGGTAAATTGTTTTACTGCTGCATCAGTCATCCCTCATTCACCTCCATAGCCAATGTTCACTTCTCACATCAATGGCACATGGTGCTCTGCAGTTTCCATGTTGCTTATTTGTAGTGGGGCCATTTCTCCACTCGAGATACCCTTTCACCACCTCAGCATGCAAACATTTCACAGAAATGCTGCCACCCTGTACCTGAAAGCCAATAATCAGCCTTTTTTGCAACTTTGATACATCACCCCTTAGGCTATGTCTACACTGCACACAAAAATGATCATTTTTCAACGTTTTTCATTTTCTAAAAACGCAGAGAAAATGACTGAAAAGAGGTGCCATAGACTTGTATAGTAAAAATATCCTGTTGTCTCCACAGAACGTTTTTTTTTTGCTGGTCATTTTTTGAAACGTTCAAAAAAAACGACTGAGCAGGGCAGAAAATTAAGTGTTTGGAGTCTATGTAAAGTGACAGACGTTTTTGGCACTTTTTTGTGCATTTTTTCACAGAAATCCATAGCACTTGCAATACTTTGCATTTCTACAAAAAAAGCACAAAAAAAGCGCAGAAAACGCAAAACACGGCAAAAAACCCTGATTTTTTTTCAGCAGCTTTTGACAGGCAATATACAAAAAACTCAGTTTTATGAACGTTTTTAGGATTTGGTTTTCAGTGAGTTTTTTGTCCAATGCCGTGTAGACCTAGCCTTATACCCATGACCACAACAAGGGATATGTAAGCAGACAGCCTATCACACAAATAATCGCCAAGCCAGCTCAAAATACATGATTTCCTTTATGTCAATGTCTAAAGTAGGAAATAGTCATAATAATGGGACTCAACTGTGTATATGTAAATATAATGGGCCAGATGTATCAAATGGGCTGTGCCAGTTTTCTGGCATCCTGTCTGACAAAAATTATGTCATTGACCATATGTATAAAAGAAACATTTGACTACGCCAATTCTTAGGGGACATGTCGCGCCACTTTTGGAAAATTAGATACAATTATGAGTGTTGCTCAACAGAATGTGTTGGCAAGAAAGATATTGTTACTTATCACTGCATTCATAAGGCGTGTGTTCTGTGACCATGGCACTTACGATGCGCTATATTTATTAAACACTGTGCAATACTTTCATAGATTTTGATGAATGCTACATTAACCTAACATAACACTGTCTAGTATGAGACAGTTTTAATACATCTGGCCCAATATATCTAATTTTCTACTACAAACCTGGAGGGTATCATTCATATGAATTATGTTAGGTAAATGTAATAAAAAAAAAAAATTAAAGAGAAGTAGTTATATGTCAATATACGTTTTATACATGAGGATGAGTTGTATGGAGTTGTGGTCTATCTGTTATATCAGTTGGTGCTATTACCAGTGTTTCCACCCGGACTGAGTTAGTTCCTTTTGAAATACAACACAAACTATCAATGGTTACATACGCTTTCTTTAATAAACCCGCAGCCTGATTTATAACCAAGTTATAAACCTGCATTATTTTTTTTATATCTTATCAAATAATTAATAACTTAAAAAAAAAATTAAGCTTTCGAAGTATGGATTCATCAAGGCTTATTAATGTCCTGTGGGAATATTGGATTCGATCAGAGGTCTCCGTCTTATCCAACATGCCTCAATAATATATGTCCAGTTTTCCACTGGGGATATGGAACATACTTGTGTTTCAGTGACAAGAGGTTAAATTGACAGTGAAACTAAAAAAACCCCCCCCCCCTCCCCCCCCTTTTTTTTTCTTATTTTTGGGGAGTGAAAGAAATGTCAATTATTGAAACAATCACAGCAGGCATCTGCAAGCCTTTATAAATCTTATTTGAGTGATTTCACACACAAGATTTTTAGGAGAAACGCTGCCTTTTATCAGTGTTTTTTTTTTTTCTGCCGTTCATTCCAGCATTTTTTTTCTGTGACTAGATGTTATGTTTATGTTTTACAAATATGTGCTAGAAACAAAGCTTTTGGTTTGATTGAAAGTTTTTACGTGTTCTCTCTTGCTTTACGATATTTTTTTGTGTGTTTTTTTCAAAGCACTATGCTTTTCCACAGGTTTTTCTGTAGAAATTGAAAAGGTTTGAAACACAGAAGTGTTAAAGGGACACCTCTTCTGACATGATAAAGTCACCCGCAAAATGCCGAGTATACTAAAAGTATCGAAAATCATGCATTATTTTGTATAAGCCTCCCAAATAAAATGCTTCAATCATAGGAAAACTGTAAGTGAAGGAAGCCTATTAGGACACATAGGGCGACATGAATTGTATGGGGTCGACTGCGCAGAAAGTCTGGCATCCATACCAGGACCCAAAACCTGGACACAGCCACTCGTTCTTTAGATTTACAATCAGTCGCACTCTCCAACAATTAGGATTCATTATCAGCACCGCGCCATACTTTGTAATGAGTCTGAGATCAGGGGGCGTGTTGCACCACAACTGTATAATTCTACACATGTATGACTGGAGGATGGCAAAACTGGGCACATTACTGCTGGAACAGGTAGACCAAGTTAAAAGTGGTTTATTTGAGCTGAATTGTCGTTTTGGAGCTACAGTAGATTTTCTATTGTATTCAGCTCAGGAGATTGGCTGGGCCATTCTAGCTGCTTTATTTTCTTTCTCTGAAACCAATTGAGAGTCTCCTAGGCTGAGTGTTTGCGATCATTGTCTGAAATGTCCATCCTCATTTCATCTTCATCCTAGTAGGATGGCAGCAGATTTTTATCAAGAACTGTCTCAGTTTATTTGGTTGATTCATACTTCTTCAAGTATATGAAGTTTGCTGAAAAACAGCCATAACATGATGTTCACCCATCCCAAAAGTCAATGTTGGTCATTGATGTGTTTTTGGGGGTGAGGATAGTGCCTTTTGGCCTCAAAACATGGTGTGTATTATGGCATCCAAATAGTTTACTTTGGTCTCATCTAACCAGACTATATTCTCTCAGTATTGTCTAAATGATGTTAAGCGAACTTTATTTAAACGCGCGTTTGTTTGTTTAGCCATTGGAGTCTTGACGTTGGTAGCTGCGGATTCGCGATACAGGAGCCATGGAGGGTTGGAGTGCATTATATAAATACACATGTACATGTTTATAAGCAAAATTGGTAGTGTAGTATACCAACAAATATAAATGTATTGATGGACATGCTAGAATAGTTTATGTCCTATCTTCTAACACTTCTTTATTCATAATTATAAGTTACCACCAGTGAAGCCTTTGTACGGAGTATAGAAGAGAAGATTGTTGTTTAATGAGGACCACTATGACAGCAGGGTGGCGAACCTATGGCGACGCGTGCCCGAGTGGCGATACAGGGCCAGCGTCTAGCTGGCACCGCATGCCAGGCTGAGCCACCGCTGCCGTTCGCACTGTCATCCGGGACCACAGCACCGGGACGGGCTCGGCTTCGGCGTTACAGTGTACGGGAACTGGGGCCTTCCCCTTTTACGGCAGTCGTGTCCAGCCACGCAGCGCGAGTCGGGCCGCCGCGCGCAAGCCTCAGCTCCTGAGGGTGCGCACGGGTCCATGCGCTCGCAGGGGCAGCGGCGCGATGTAATTAACATCTTAGTGCCGCTGAATGTCCTCGGGCGAACAGCTCGTCTCATAGGGATGTGCGCGTATCTTCTCACACATCATCATGAGGAGCGTCCAGCGCGGAAGAAGATCAAGAGGAAGAGGGCGCAAGGCTGGGGACGGAGCAAGTGGTGAGTATGTAGTGTTGTTATTTCTATTGTGTAAGATATATACTGCTTTGGAGCCCAGTCTATTACAGGCTGGAGGTGAGTGCTGGACTATATACATAGGCTGGGGAGAGCTTGCTATATACAGGCTGGGGGGGCGGGGTAATATACAGGCTGGGCGGGGGCATGGCATATATACAAGGCTCAGGGGGGCAGCTCTAATACAAGGCTGAGGGGGCAGGCTACTATACTCAGGATGGGGGCAGGCTATATTCAGGTGGGGGGCAGGCTATATAAGGCTGGGGGCAGGCTATTTTTCAGGCTGGGGTGAGGGTGAGAGCTGGCTATATACAAGGCTGGTGGAGGAGCTGGCTAAATACAGGCTGGGGGAGAGCTGGCAATATAAAGGATGGGGGGTAGGCTAATATCAGGCTGGGGGAGAGCTGGATATATACAGGCTGGGCGGCGGGGTGGCCTATTACAGGCTGCGAGGGGAAGGGCTATATAACTGGCTGGGGGTGCGCTGGCTATATACCAGGCTGGGCGAGAGCTGGCTATATACAGGTGGGGGAGAGCTGGCTTTATACTCAGGTGGGGGGGGCTGGCTCATATACAGGTGGGGGGGCTGGCTTATATACAGGCTGGGCGAAGCTGGCTATATACAGGTTGGGGGGGCGCAGGCTATTATATACAGGCTGGGGGCATGGCTACATACAGGCTGGGGGAGAGAAGGCTATATACAGGCTGGGGTGCGGAGAGAGGCAGGCTATTATACAGGCTGGCGGGGGCAGGCTTATACAGGCTGGGGGGTGGTGGCTTTATTAAAGGCTGGGGGAGACAGCTATTTACAGGCTGAGGTGAGGGCCCCCCCCCCCCAAGGCGTATATACAGGCTGGGGGAGAGCTGGCTATATACAGGTTGTTGGCGAGTGCCGGCTATATACAGGCTGGGGGGAGAGATGCTATATACAGGCTGGTGGGGAAAGCTGCTATATATAGGCTGGTGGGGAAAGCTGCTATATACAGGCTGGTGGTGAGGGATGGCTATATAAAGACTAGGGGGGAGAGATGCTTTTACTGGCTGGGGGGAGAGTGGCTATATACAGGCTGGTTGAACCAATCTATATACTGGCTGGGTAGCTGGCCTATAAACTGCTGTGGGGAGAGTGGTTATAGTATTGGCTCTATACTGCTGGTGGGCGAGAGCTGCGCTCTATACTTGCTGTGGGGAGAGTGCTCATTCATGACTGTTGGGGGAGCTGGACTATATACTGCTGTGGAGAGAGTTATCTATATCTGGTGGTGGTGGAGAGTATCTGTTTTACTGGCTGGTGGGAGAGCTATCTGTTTTACTGGCTGGTGGGAGAGGATTATATCTGTATACTGGCTGGTGGGGAGAGCTATCTATCTGTATTACTGACTGTTGGGAGCAGGCTATTATTTGTATACTGCCTGGTAGGGGACATCTATCTATATACTATTCTGCCTGAGGCGGACTCTCTATATCTATAATTCCTGCCTAATTGAGGGGAACCTATTACACCAGCACACTAACTTATGGGGACTTATATAACTATAGTAGGAGTTGCTGGAAAAGATGAGATTCTATATATTTGTGTCTAAATCTGCTGGGATGAGTGGTTGAGTCAGGAGAATCAGCATGAAGGTGTGAACCGGATGGAGAAGAAACCGGTTGTGAACGGACTTACTGGAGAAACTGGTCACAAGTGTGGTCACTGAAATGTGCACTGAACTGTAGATCTGTTATTTGTGTGCAAAGTGTAATGGATTTATATTCAGTAATGGTGTGGAGGTATTATTCTCTGTCACTATGTGGCTGGTTCATAAATTAGCGTGAGTATTCAGTATACGATGTGGTTGTGGTGTTGTGGTAATTATTCAGTCACTATGTGGTGGTGGTAGTGTTGTGTATTATTCAGATCACTATGTGGTGGTGGTGGTGTATGTGGTATTATTCAGTCACTATGTCGGTGGTGATATCGTGGTTGTGGTTGTTGTGGTATTATTTCTGTCAATAACAGTTGCTAGAACACACTTTTACCACTTTTTAGGGTGGGGGGGGATCACCCAACCTCAAAACTAACAATTAAAAACACAATCAAACAAAAAACAAAATTATCAAACACATTCAACGCGACCGGAAAGAAACAAAACCCAATAAACCCATAAATTCTAAAAATAAGGAGGCCACAAATCTACTATTATGGGGGACAGAGGAGAGGGGGAAGGAGGGGGGGGGAGGGAGGGGTCGCGGAAAAAAAGCTGAGGGAGGTAGGGTGGGGGGGGGGGAGGGATAGAGGGGGTAGGGGGTGAGGGGGGAGGGAGTGAAGGGGATTGGCGGGGGATAACTGAGGCACCCCCAACCCCCCACCACACCCCCCCAAAAAACAAAGAAAAAAAAAGAATAATACTCAACAACAAAAATACAACCCCTTTTTTTTATCTATTTCGTGGGCGGGCATTTTTATTTTTAATTATTTTTGATATGGAAAAAAAAAACCCCACCCCCCCCACCCCCCCTAAAAACACTAAAACACATACAATACAAAGGGGGGGGCCGGAAAAATTTTAATTACTCTTTTTTTTATCTTTTTCTTATTTTATTTCTAAGAAACCACTCTGTGTACACTCAGCTATCTACCCACTATATGGATCACGTGTATAGTAAGGAAGTAGGGCAGAGGGATGAGCTAATGCGGCATGTCACATCCCTTGCGTATATATTTGTTGTGCGACCCTGCTTCCCAACGTTACTTCCCTGCTTCGTGCCAGACGTCGGCGGCAACTTTGCGGTAACTAAGTATTTTTCGGTCGACAGTTTCGGCTCACTCGGTCTCAAAACGGTTCGGCCATACAGGACCTATGACATCTCTGATGTCTGTGTGTTTAGTTAAATACTTGTGTCCCTGTGACAATATAAAAATTGAATGCAGTGATGTCTGAGGTGCCTGCCGAGTCGCCACCAGTGATTTGATTCCTTCGGCGGCCAATCACAGTGAACGTTCATTCTTGCGCGGCCAACAGTGTAGTGGATTTTTGGGGTCAACAGTGTGAGTTGATTCTTGGGTACACACACAGTTAGTTGATTCTTGGTAGCCTACTTGTGAGAGTTGTCTTTTGGGGTGTACACCTTTGGAGTTCTTTGATTTTGGGTTCCACCAGTGGAGTTTATTCTTAGGGCTCACCAGTGTAGTTCATTCTTGGGGCCCAACAGTAGAGTTGACTTTTGGAGCCCACCAGTGGAGTTCATTCTCGGGCCCACCCTACAGCTGCTCTCCATGACTGCATATACTGTTCATGATTAAAGCACTCAGCCTTTCTTTCACTGCTTTTCTCCCTAAAAAGCAGCACCAATCCTGATAAGATCATGGGCCCAGTGCTTCCCTATGGGCCAGTCTAAAACGTCTGAGGCATGTTCTGGGTTTAACCCAGAACGATTGAGGTTGTCAGTTCTAAATTTCATAGGGGTGTGGTCCGCCTTCTCTCTTGTACGGACTTAGCAACTTGATAAGACAGTGGTTTAGACTCTTGCAGGGACCAACTACCTTCTATTGGTATAAACTACCCACATTGTCAGACTTCAGCTACTATACATTCTAGATACAGAATCAGTGGAAACAGCACACACAACACAGTGTTGTAAGAGAAGATGATCCAGAATAGGTTATCTTTACAGGGAGAATAAGTATTTACTAAAATAGTGATCAGGAGAGTCTTATGAGTTCTCTTTATCAGAGAGAATTTAGATGATTGTCGCAAAGATCTTGTACGTGTATGTGTTGGCTATAACACTGACTTTCCCAATTAACATCCTCATTCTTCGCGCTCTCCTTAATACGACATGTTGCTTTTTGCAAGAGGTGGGGTAGATAAACATCCACCTTTAACATTGCTTATCTCAAGGAAACCAAAGATAGGAAAAGCAAATATTTAGCAGTCCAGTTAAATTTTCCTTATAAATATCAGTTATTCAGTCATATGTTAAAGTGGACCCATGATATATCCTTATATGTCTGTTTTAGTAAATACATTCTCTGTGAAATGACAATTCTAGAGCAACTTCTCCTATAACTGTTTGGTTGTTATTTTCACTTTGTTATTTCTGATGGAATATTACTGTGTTAACCGCTGAGTACAATGGTGGTGGCCTAGAAACAGCACGAGCACAGAGTTGTCGAGTGTAATTGGTCAATGTCAGATTATGCTAACCCACCCAACAATTGGTAACACACCATCTGGCTACACAGCACATTTCTTCTGAGGATTACTCAAGCTCAACCTGTTTAAGAAGATTTAAGGAAAGATGGTCCAGAATTGCTATTCCATACTAGCAATAAGATAAATGATAATATTCAGTCCTTTTTAATCATATGTTTCAGTGCTATTCTAATAATTGATCTATTGTTAGAAATGTGAAAAGGTTTGATAATGCAAGCGACATGAGGAGCATGTAGTTGTTAGTTGACTGCTCTCCTGTCTCGGCATCAATGGGTGACTGTGTGTGAAGGACCTGGTGCGGTGTTGTGCTGCCATAATGGGGACAGTATCTGCACATGCATGTGTTTTTTTTTCAGTTTACTAAAGGTATGAAATACACATTTATTTTTGGGGCTTTTTGGTGTGTAGTGCTAAAACCAGTCGAAATAAAATGACTTTCGATTGCAAAACTGTACCATTTCACAGCAAAAACACAGCCGTTTTGCTGAACTGTGACTGCTACGTTTTCACACACGGCCAATTTTTTGATGGACACTTTTTGTCACTGTAAATTTGTATGTCACTGAAAGGTTTGTTGTTTCTGCAGTATTTCCATGGATATTTACAACCCCATTTGAGCATTTGGAAATGTTTGTCTGTGAATTATTAATTTTACTACAACTAAGGCTGTTACATCCCAAATGATGCAGTCTCAGACCCATTAAACAGCAGACACACAGAGGCACTTGACAGATCACTCTGACTTACAAAATGGTTGTAGAATCTGAGAGAATTTGCAACAAAACCTTTAGGCCGTGTTCACACGGCTTATTCCCGACGGATTTGTGAGCCGGATTGCGCTCACTAAATCGCATGTGAACTAAGTGGGCGTGGCCGGTGAGAGGCGGCCGGCGCCGACTCCCCGGACCCCATAGACCAATCGCTTTTTTTATGTTTACGGCGCGTCCGACCGTACGAATAATGTGCATGTTTACTTTTTCCCCCCGCGTGAGGATTACTGACGAGAGAGGGAGGAGCGAACGGAAATCACTGTTCTTATTGAGTAATGAAGTAATGAGATAATTACTCCGACGGATATGGCGCAGTAATGCCATCGCAAATCCGGAGCAGGCAGTACGGGCGCAATCCGCTCGGCAAAATAAGCCGTGTGAATGAAGGCCTAAGGAACTAGGGTTCACCATGGGTGTATTTGGGCAGGGCGTAATTACTCCATTGCAATTACGCTCGTGTGGACGGGTGCGGGGCGGGAGTCGGGGCGGGGACTGAGCAAGGGGGCCGGTCACTTCGCTGGCCATAGACTTGAATTTGCTAGCGGCGTATTTTGGGGGCTTGTAATTCACATGTCAATTATTCCCCGCCGCCGGCGGCTTACGACAGGGCAGGGAGAGGGAGACGTATTCCATGTGTCGCTCCTATGAGAACTGTAAATTACCGTAATGATGGGCATTTTCGGCCCGTACTAAGGCGCACCTCGGCGCGTAAATTAGGACAGAAATACCGGACCAGTGCCTTGAGAACAATGACCTAAGGGTGGTGCCGCATAGCATAGACCAAATACCAGTCGGTTATTACGTCCACGGTTTGTGGATTCTATGCTACGTCCCCCCCACTTCCGTACCCACATGTTAATGTTCTGCCCGAAATAAGAATGACATGTTCTAAGTTTTTTCTTTTTTTAAGCCTTTGGGTTTTTTACTTTTTTAAGGGACGCCATGCAATGTGAAAAAATATAAAATCGTGGGTGATCTATTTTTTTTTCCGTTATTCGTGGGGAATGCTGAAGGATTTTCTATTTTGTGTGTCTATGGGGGGAGTGTTGCATGACAGTTTTCAGATGATTTTTAAACCCGCAAACCATTTGAAAAACCGACCAAAATACCATGCTGTGGGAACAAGCCCTAAGGATATGTTCACACAGATAATTTGGATGCTGATCAAGCGCTGAATCCATGTCAGAATCAGCATTCAAATCTGATTGCAGTCTGCCTCATATTGTTTCTAATGGAAAATCTGGCAGTCAATTACGCTCATACAATACGGCTGATTTTATCTTAGTGGGATTTATCTTCGCTGTGACTGAAAAATAGAAAGTCAGCACTGAAAAAGAATTGGCATGTCAATCCTTGAGGCGAATTCCACAATGTATCCTCACCTCACATATTGGAGGCTGAAAATTTGCCTCTGAAATCAGTATCAAATCCACATCCAAAATCCGCGCTTACTGGCATGGATTTTAGTCATAGATTCTATGCTGATTCAGTGCTGAAATTTTCAGCGCTGTAAATCAATTTAAAAACTGGGGAAGGTTACACTAAAATCCGCAGTACCTATCGCTTCTGTCATGTTCCTCAATAAGGACTTTCTGCTATTAAAATATTACCCATTGCCTATGATTTTTATCTATATTATGTAAGAATATCGTTCAAAGTTGATCTTCTTTCGGTCAAACCAATAGCAAAGTTTTCTGGTTTTTTAAGGGTCTCCATTTACATTGTAACATGATTAAATCTTAAAATGTTGTTCTTATTATTGAAAATACTTAAACATGTCATTGGTTAGCATATTGTGTTGTAGCGGGTCATAGGTGAACACATTTACATTCCTATGTTATGTAGAAATCAATCGTATGTATAGATTTTTTTTAAGGTAAAATATATATTTTTGGTTTTGCGAGAAATTATGATAATCAACGTGTGGGTACTAGGAGCTGGTGGCACACTGTGTTAAGGGACTTACCTGGTTTCTAGCTTGCAGGAGGAGATACTCAGATAGTTAGAATAGGTATATGAAGATGTGCTTTGTGATTCGTGGCACTAAATGGGGGGACATATATGATAATCGATGTATAGGTCCTAAGCCTAATATAGCAACCAGAGACTCCCCCTTTTATTTAATAACAGTGCTATGAAAGGGGAAGCTCTGACTTGGTTGCTTTCATGGGCACATAGTGAATAGTCTGACCACCTAGGACATTTTTATATAATGTGGCCTTAAGTGTCTTAACTACGGCATGATCGCCGGTCATGGTTATTTATACTGTGCCAATCAAGGTTCTCAGGGCTAAACACGCCTGGCTTCCAATGGTTGCATACCCGTACCCTCAGGCACAGAGGTTTTACCGTTTTGATTGACTCATTCTTACTTGAGACATAGGGGGACATGTATGAAGATGTGGTGCACGCAAAGCGGCCTGTGTGTTTTACTATTTTTTCCGTGAAAATCTTGCGCCACTCGAAGTGCCAGCTCATACTTGCGGGTCAAATTCAACTTCCTCTGACATGACAGACCATCATTGAAAAATGCGTCTGCCTGTCGGAGCTTAAAGTGCCTAACTTGCCGACCCGCATTTGCATTCATGGGCGTCGGAGTTTTTGGACTGTGGTGGTCCCAGCACAGACACACCACATCCATGAACCGCCCCTACATGTTAGGCGCATACAAGTGGCGAAGCTTGCGCCTAACAGCGCATTCCTGCGTCCGACAGCGGAGCCGGTTCAGTGAGGCGCAGTATACGCCAGAAAACAGGCAAGAAGCCCAATCATACATGTCGCCCATAATTGTGAAATCATAATGGACCAGTAAAGGACACAGGAACTTTCGAAGCTCTGAATCAACAGGAAAGCTAAATACCAACTGATCACCCACAATTGGTGGAGGTATAAATGGCATCTGTTCCGGCGCGGTATTATCATCTGTCCTGGTTAAGGTCGCGCACAGTGAGGATGTTCCACTAACATCTACCCACCATGGAGGAGTATTAAACACTGCGTTGCAGGCAAACCTATAAAGCAAGCAACAAGCTAGTGCCCAACAGCGGGAAGCTAATGCCCAGCAACAGCAAACCCACACATGCAGGTTCAGCAGCTACATTCTTGGGCATCTACAGCAAGCACATACTGGGGCCATGAAGGCTCAGCAAGAAACTAACAAGCTGCTAATTCAATAAATGACTGAAAGTATTCAGGCCAGAGAAAATCCAGCTCCGCAGGTAGTGGATGACGGTCATCACACCAGAAAGAGCGTGAGGAAGTTTTTACAGAAGATGACACCTGATGATGACATAGAGGGCTTCCTCACTAGGTTCGAGAGGAGGGCCAAACAAGGAAAGCTATCCCCAAATCAATGGGCCGAGGTCTTGGCTCCATACACTTATGGGAACCCGCCAAGGAGTATTATGACCTTGACTCTGCGCAGGATGACAAGGAGTATCCAAAATGAGAAGCTGAAATTATCCTGGCACAGCTGGGGGATACCTTGGTCTAATACGAGGCCTCAGCGGGGCACCGTGCAATATAGCACTGGCAAGGCCCTCTAAGGGCCCAGAGTTGTGTATGATTTTCTACATTTGGTGCAGAAATGGTTACAGCCATGCACCCCCCCCCCCCCCCCCCCCCCCCCCCCCCCCCAACCCCCCCCCCCCCCCCCCAACCCCCCCCCCCCCCCCCCCCCCACCCCCCCCCCTGACTCAAATATGTGGAGTGAGAGTGGTCATGGACCCGATTTATACAACTCCAGCCTTTTCACGCCTACTATCCAGAGATGGGTGGCGCTCGGGAGACCTCGCCAGTCTTGCTGAATAGACATGGTGGCGACTAGATGGAACAATTCCATTCGGTTGAGAAATCCCTAGGTGGTACAGGGACCCTAAAGTTCCCCTACTGGGAAACCCTGAGAGGACTCCAGCAGACATAGGAACTCAAAAAAAAACCTCTGACCATATGGTTTGGGTGGACTGGACCTAGTGTCAAAGGGGGGGCTGAGGGAGGTTATTTGTTTGGAACGTGTCAGGGCGCAACGGGGCCATTACGCAGGTCATTGTCCCCTCACCACAGAGCTGATGGACTACTTGACAGGCCGGTGCTGTTCTTTGTTTGCACAAACCGCATGTGGTACTGTCAACCAAGCACCAAGCAGATCTGCCA
Source organism: Phyllomedusa bahiana (assembly GCA_025379985.1). NCBI lineage: Eukaryota > Metazoa > Chordata > Amphibia > Anura > Hylidae > Phyllomedusa > Phyllomedusa bahiana. Next base: position 150,829 of record JAODAL010001914.1, read on the forward strand.
ACTGAAGGCCAATGGAACTTAAATTTCAGAACTTTTGGACTCGGGGACTCTGGTTACACTCCTCTCAGCCTCTATCCCTCATGTGTTAGTTCCAGGAAAGAACTTGGGGGTCACTTGTATCCACAATGACACTAGAGGGATTAACCGGTGGCCGGGTGTCCATAGGAAACAGACTCAGGTCTCTCTGTCTCTAAAATATGGGGTGTTACCCGCATTGATGCATGACATGATAAGTGGGCGCTGATTGGTTCCTGTTCTGGCACTATGGCGAAAAGGTGCTATCAGCAATCCTCAATAAGTTTGTCAGGAGAAACCCCAAGGGGGTATGGACTAGCCAAGTGGTTAGCTGTTCCAGAAGGTGACAGGGAGTTTTGCTCTTTCTGTTTTTGGTAGGGACAATGAGGAGAGAGGTTCACGCATGTCTGAAGATGGCTGTCCAGTCTTTGAGTGTTTCTGGGGAGATCCTTGGGTGCGAGGCCTCCACTTCTGGGATGGACGCCTTAAGAGAGGGCTTCAATAATGTGGTGGTAATAATTAGGATTCCCCAGGAGCCAGGAGTAGAAAATTGATACCCCCATTTTGCCATGAATAGGGACTTGCTGTATCGGGTGACTAAAAATAGGGAGGAGCTGGTAAAACAGGCTCATGTGTGCATATAACCTACAGCGCCACACAGCTAGTGCCCATGAAATATCATTAACTTTGAATGTAACTGCTATAAACTCCCATAAAAATGTTAATGTATAGGAAGGAACTGCGCCATTTTTGATGATTTTTTTGTTTTTTTTGTTGTGTGTGTTTATGTGGTTCTCGTTTTTATACTAGTTCATCAAACACAACAATTCCAAGCCAAACGTTCTGTATAATGCATGAAATTCTGTCACCCGGGGGATTTCTGCTGATCTGTGTGATTCTGTGTGGATATATAAATTCATAGGGGGACTATGTATGAAGGGCCTGTGGCCACCGAAGTTCTGGCGTATTTTCAGCCCAAGATCTAGTGCAGCCCCGTTCGCTCTATTTTTAATCTGCCGCACTCCAATGTCAAGCGCATTAAAGAGTGCCCGGGGCACTTTGTAATTGTGCCTGTTAGTTTGGGGGAATGTGCATATCGCACACTACAAAACTGTGGAAGCTTCAGTTTTCAGCTGTCTGTGGACAGCAAATCCAGAGTGCAATTACGCTGGAAAAGCGAAAACCTCTTTTAAAAGTGTTTACCTGAGCTAGAAGTATCGGTTTCCGCTAGAATGCCCCTGATTTATGACCCGCAGTAGACCGGGTTCATACATTCAGGCGCATTCTACACTACTTTTATGCGCAATAAAATTGGCATCTAGGCGCCATAAATCATACATGTTGCCCATAGAGTTTTTGTTATGTTTTAGCACTTAATTTTTTTTTAATCTATGGACCTGAGTAAGGGCTCCTTTTAAGTGTAATTTTTATTGGTACTATTTTGGGATACATGCAAATTTTTATCACTTTTCATTGCAAATTTTTTGGCAACACAAAATGACTAAAAAAATGGAAACATATGCTCATAGAGAGATATAGTGAAAGTACATATGTAAAATGTGACAGGAGCCAGAAATTGGAGTAGCGGCATTTGTTGAATGATATGTATCATCGTCATGAAAAACCTTCTCACCCTTTAGTCAAACATTAATAAAAGCTTACCAATATAATAAACCGTGTTAAAAAGCAGAATTTTGTGCTGTTGGATAGCTAACATTAAATCGTAGAAGAGACCTTTTTTCTCACAGACAAAATGCGTATTAGCAACAACATCGTATGTAGGATCTGCAATTCAGATGTATTACTAATGAATATTGCAATCAGTAAGATCAATCACGCTAATAGCATCAGTTATTGCAAAATTATTCAAGCTGATTGGCTGTCTTCTAGGCAGTGAATTAAATTACATAAAAAAAGGAAAAAGTCTGAAATGGCGATCATAAGTCTTCATTCATCTCTCTGTGGTGTTTTCTGGGCTAGTTTGTGGTTCTGCCATATATCTTCACCTTCTGCTGCAAGCCAAGCTTTCTCTGTTCAAAATCGTTTTCCAGTTGCCCTGTAAAACTAAAAGCCCCAAGATTCTTTCCTGTGCTTTGCCAATCTTCCTCCCTCCCAACCTCAAGTCTATGTCTCCAAGGCATAGAAAAATGATCGTATTTTCAGCGGTATTAGGATTCTAAAACTGCTATGAAATCTATCGTTTAGGCAGCCAAAGGACTTTATAGAAAAAACAACCTGTAGTCTACTGGTCTTTTTCTTCTGCTAATCTTCTGGCGATGGCGTTATTATACAACATGTAGATATAATATGCTGGGATTTTTCAGTTTTGCCATCGGTTTCCCATACAATCAAACAAAACGAGAACCGACCACGGTTTTTGTGCAAAATAGTGACAAAAACTGGTCGACATTATCGGACCATTCATATGTCTCCATAAGCCATGTTTGACAAATGAATGACTACTAGTTTCCACCTCATTGTTACAAGTATGCCTTCTCCTAATATTAGTGCTGTGTCCACACCCATCATCTTGTACAAAAACACCTGCGTGAATTCGACCTTTTTTTGTCCGATGCACAACTCCGGTTTTTGTCACCCTTTGTGCAAAACAGCGGTCGGTTTTAGTTTTTTTTCCATCGGGCCGTACAATTGAATGTACCGGAAACTGATGGAAAGATGGCCCAGAACACCGCACGGTTCTTATTACATGTTTCCTAAAAACCAACCCGGCTGAGCCAGAATATTGATCTGACACAAAACAATTACCTGTGTGCGACCTATACAGGTCATTATTTGTTTCTCTTAAAGTCTGACAATATGGGACATAGCAACAAAAACTGTTGCTGATTTTATAATCACGAAAAATAACGATTGTTTCGTGCATGCTGTGTAGACAAAGCCTAGTCTCGTTCACTGCAGTTTCTTCTACTGCCCGTGGTCACGTACACAGTGTAGACTCATGTAACAAGCACAATCCTGCCTCTTGCTCCTTATCACTCTCAGCACAGATAACCTATATGTAATCCATAATATAGACATTCTCTTTTCCCAAACCTCCCACCTTTTCTCTCTTTTAGGGTATGTTTACACAATGGATTTTTCCATTAGAAAATTTGGTATGTTATACAAAGCAAAAATCTAAGGCACAACCTTATATTTTGCCCTGTTTTAGAAGTGTCTTAATTCAATTCAGTTGGACTAATTTTCATCCTGTCTATCTGACATGTTTTTCCTGCAAAATATGAGCTGTAGTTTTTTTTGCTGTCTTTTAGCTGTATACAGTATCTCACAAACGTGAGTACACTCCTCACATTTTTGTAAATTTTGTATTTATATATATATATATTATATTAAAATATATATATATATATATTATTATATATATATTATATTATATTTTTTCTTTTCATGGAACACCACTAAAGATATGACAATTTGAAACACTGTAAAGTAGTCAGTGTACATCTTGTATAACAGTGTAAATTTGGTGTGCCCTCAGAATAACTGAACACACAGCCATCAATGTCTAAACTGCTGGCAACAAAAGTGAGATTAACTTTTATTATAGCTAAAATGCAGAAAACCTAGTGCACCATCTTTATTTTACTTATCACCATAAAAAGTTCACTATACTGCCTTTGTTGCTATGGTTATGGGGATACCAAATATTCCCTTCTTATTTACTGTGCCTAAAAGAATTTGTTGCTTTTGAGCACCCGTCCCCTATTTTTTTGTACCTTTACCAAAAAATGACTTTTCCTTTTTCCCCCTCTTTTTTTACATCAATAATGTATTAGCACATAGAAGCCTATTTGTATATATTGACATATAATAAATGTTACAAAAAATACTATTTAGATTCTAGACAGAAAAAATTATCTCATAGTTAATAGTGTAGCCTATGACAATTGAGTTCCAGACCTTGCACAATAAATTGTATTAAGCTTAAAATTTTATGAAATATTCAGAGGTTCCTTCTCCAATGTGAGCAAATCAAAGATAGTGAGATGAATAAACAGCATTGGGAGGCACGACAAAAGGTTTGTTTCTTCAAAGGCTACAAAAAAGCTAAATTCATTGTCTTCTCGGCTTGGCACATAGCAATTTGTTGGGAGATAGACAACTATGAAGCTCCTTGTGATCAAACAGCTGGTGTAGAACTGCAGGAAGTTCATAGAACATTGTATGAAAGTACATTATCAAAGTGCCTTACTTTAGAAGAGGTATCATTTGGAAAATAACCAAAATCCAAAAATCCCTTTAACACTACGCTGTGTGGACACTTACTAGGAAAGTTGTGTTATTGAGGATTAATTTTATTATTGAACAACTACACTGTTGTTGGTCAATCCAAAATGATAATAGACCTCAAACCTGAATATCTAAGTAAGTAAAAGTAAGGTTTTGGCTTTGTTAGGAGAATATCTATGTGTGCATAATTATTGGGCAGCCAAAAACTTTCACTTGTTTATTGTCATCTGTTAGGGTATGTTCACATGGTATGTAGGATCCATTTTTGGATCTGAAAAACACATCCAAAAGCGCTGCATAAATCGCATTCAATACGCAGGTGCTTGTTGGGCTGCAGCAGGAATGCATCCTATGGTTGTAAATACGGTGTCTGCTGCAGCTTTCGGATCAAGAATTGACATGACAATTCTTTGAACGGATCCAAAAAATGCATTACAAAGACACATGTAAAACACGCATTGGTGATCACTTGTCTGAACGCTGATGCGCGTTTTACATTGAAAGCAATGTAAGTCACACTGCACATTGTAAGATGTGTGTTTGGGTCCGTTTATGGTCCGAAACATGGATCCGAACATGCATCTAAAAACGGATACAAAATCGAATCCAACACACCGTGTGAACATACACTTAAAGTGAGGATAATAAACAAACAACATAAAGGGGTTGTATCATTTCATTAAATGGTCTTCAGAATAAGGGGACAGTGAAAACAAGTAACTTTGCAATTAGCTGTCATTAGCAAAGCTGTCTTGTTATCACAGGATCCCTTATCTTGTGTTTCTGTTTACACTGATATCCAGCGCTGGTCGGATCCCTCATCCTTGCATTTCACTAGCTGAGAGCTCATTTACATTCTGTTCGGCCCCCGGTCATTCCTGTCTTTCACTCAAAGTAAGGGACCAGCACATTTTCACTCTGCACAGCCAGAAGAAACAGAATAACACTGCAGGGCTTCTACAATCAGGAAACAGTACAAATGTGTGTCGATCCCTGCCTCTCTGACTCAGAGAGGCCATAGCAATTTCTCTCTGCACACCTAGCAGAAACACACTGCAGCAGATTCTACAATCAGAAAACAGCACAGTTGTGCCTCGGTGCCTTACTCTCCTGCATAGAAGGGAGATCTGTGGCATTCATAGAAAGCTGGATTCAACTGTAACAAATCTGCAGCTGTGAGAGGAGAAGAGATCAGTGCTCAGTCTAGATTGAATGCAGCCTGTGGTATGTATACAGCTCTTACAAAATAAGACTGATAGTGAGAGACACAGTGACATGTGGACTCAGAGAGGGGGGGGGGAGTCTCGTGAGCCAGCATGAACAGTGAAGGGAGGATGATGTCACCCAGCAGGGAGGGGAAGAAACACCCCTGCATTTCTAGAGTTGAGAAGCTGAGAGCAGTATGAATCAGCTGAACTAAAATAGCGATACATCCCCTTTAAAATTTACAAATAAACATTTCTGATGTATAAAAAATCAGTCACCAGTATAGCAACCTTTTTTCTCAATAACAGTCCTAAGTCTTCCATCCACAAAGTCTGTCAGTTTCTTAATCTGTTGACGATCAACTTTTAGTGCAGCAGCATCCACAGCCTCCCAGACACTTCCCTACAATGTAAATCTCCACACATTTTCAATAGGGTTTAGGTCAGATAAGGAAGGGGGCCATGTCCTTATTCTTTCACTGGTTAGGCATGCAGTGGAGTACTTTGATGCATGCGCTGGCGCAATGTCCTGCATAAAAATTATGGTTTTCTTCAAAGATGCAGACTTTTTGTTGTACTAATTCTTAAAGAAAGTGTCTTCTAAAAACTGGCAGGAAGGTAAAGGACTTTATTTTGGGTGGATCCGCTCTGCTCCCGTCACCGCAGCCCCAGACTTACCCTGCCCCGCTCTGGCGAGTGCTGGTGCACGCACCCACTTCCTAGGCACAAGCGGCAGCTCTGCAAAGGGCCAGCACACCAGTAATTGGCTAATTGTCGGGTGCTGACTCTATATCTTTCTGACTCCTCCTACAGTCTCTGCCAGAGTATTGGTGTCCTTAAGTGTGTTCTGAGAGAGTGTTGGAGTGAATTTTTGCTTTATCTGTGAACTGGTTCTTCCTGCTATCATTGCCTGCCGTCCGCCCTGACCACATTGGCTGTCCCTGACTACGCATTTGCCTAATGATTCTGTACCACACTGCACCCCGGATGCCACCGCAAGCAAGTCACGTCAGGGTTAGCGACCCTGGTAGCTCCCCGCTGCAGCAAGTCCAACCCACTTTGCAGCGGGCTCTGGTGAATACCGGGGGATACTAAGACTCTGTTCCCTGGCGTCGCTTATATCATTGCTTGCAGTGGTCCAGTGAATCCACCTACATCTGACATCTGAAAGCTCCTACTAGCTTATCTTTAATAATACCAGCTCATAGCAATACCCCATCTCCACCTTGCTGGCATCTGAGTTGAAGTGGAGGTAAGTGCCCTTTTCTGTGCTCAATGCAGCCATGGATCCACCCATCTGGTCCATCAAGAGTCACTCTTATCTTATCAATCCAAAAATCTTTTAAAAGTCTGTCTTCAGATATTTCTTGTCCAAGTTTTGACGTTTCAACTTATGTGACTTGTTCAGTGGTGGTCAGTTTTCAGCCTACCTTACCTTGGCCATGTCTCTGAGCACTGAACTTGTACTTCCAGGAATTCCAGGAAGTTTGCAGTTCTGGAATATGACAGCCCTAGAAGGTAATGAGTTCCCGATTACTTCACGTTTTAATTGTCTCAAATCTTTGGCAGTTAAATTGTCTCTTTTTTTCAACATATTTCTTGCAACTCTATTTGCAACCAAATGTTTTGGTTCTGTGACCACGTACCAATATCTTAACTATTTCAAGGGTGCTGAATCCCTCTGAAAGTCTTTAACAATTTTTTACTTTCCAGAGTTAGTAAAATCCCTTCTTTGGCTAATTTTGCCTCAGGAAAAAAGCTGCCTAATAATAATAACTTTGATGTAGAATGTTAATCTCCTTAGGCTTCACCCTCCCTCATTAGAGAAATACACATCACCTGCTATGCTTCATCCAATAAACGTTCACATTTATACAGCTTGGAGTTATAAAATAGGCATAAAAATATAAGCTGTATAAGTTTGTGTGTGTGTGTGTGTATATATACAGTTGAAACCAGAAGTTTACATAAAAAGACACATATGCATATTTTTCTCACCATCTGACATGAAATCAGCATAAACCTTACATGTTTAGGTCAATTAGGATTAACCAAAATTATTTATATTTGCCAAATGCCAGAATCATGAGAGAAAAAATTATTTAAGGCATTTTTATTACTTTCTGCAAAGTCAAAAGTTTCCATACACTAGGATTACTATGCCTTTAAACAATTTGGGACAGCCCATATGATAATATCCTGTCTTTAGAAGCTTCTGGTTTACTGGCAACATCTAAATTAATTAGAGACACACCTGTGGATGTATTGTATTGCACACCAGAAACAGGCTGCTTCTGTGTGTAACATCATGGGAAAGTCTAAAGAAATCAACCAAGATATCAGGAAGAGAATTGTGGACTTGAACACGTCTGGATCATCCTTGGATGCAATTTTCAGATACCTGAAACAATTATATACAAGTACAAACAGGATGGGAATGTCCAGCCATCATCCCGTCAGGAGGGAGATGGGTTCTGTGTCTCAGTGATTAACATGTGTGGTCTGACATGTACATTTTAATGCAAGAACAAAAGCAAAAGCATTTGCAAAGATGCTGGCGGAAGCTGGTAAGGTTATGTCTGTATCCACAGTGAAACGAGTACTATATCAACATGGGCTGAAAGGCCATGGAAGAAGCCATTGCTCTAAAAGAAACATATGAAAGCCAAGACTGAAGCAACATCTCAAGACATCAGGCAGGAAGTTAAAGCTTGGGTGGAAATGGGTCTTCCAAATGGACAATGACCTGAAGTATACTGCCAAACTGATTACAAAGTGGCTTAAGGATAACCAGGTCAATGTTTGGAGTGGCCATCACAAAACCCTGATCTCAATCCTATTGATAATTTATGTCCAAAGCTGAAAGGGCAGATGTGAGCAAGGCGCACCTACAAACATGGCTCAGTTACATCAGTTCTGTCAGGAGGAATGAGCCAAAATTCCTAACTATTGTGAGAAGCTTGTGGAAGGATATCCAAAAAGCTTGACCCAAGTCATACAGTTTAAGGGCAATGCTACCAAATACTAATGAAATGTATGGAAACTATTGACATTGCAGAAAGTAATAAAAATGCCTTAAAAAGTCTCTCTCTCATTATTCTGGCATTTGGCAAATATAAATAATTTTGGTAATCCTAATTGAACTAAATCGGGAAAGGTTTATTCTGATTTCATGTCAGATAGTGAGAAAAAACATGCATATATTTTTTTTTATATAGTGTATGTAAACTTCTGGTTTGAACTGTGTGTGTGTGTAAATATATATATATATACATACACACACACTGTATATATATACAGTGTATGATCGTATTGTACATACAATATGATCGTATTGTACGCCCAGGGAGATGACGAGTCATTCATAGCTCTCTACAAGAGCTATGAATTACCGTAATTGCGGCAATTTTCCCGCATATAAAGCGCAATATGTGGCAAAATACACGCGCAATTATGCTTACAAATAAGCTGTGTGAACATATCCTAATAGGTGTAAAAAGAAACATTTTAAAAATGCACTATAAACTGCATCAAACTGCCATGTGAGCCTGTCCTAATAATATTCATATGTATTTAGTATCTCACAAAAGTGAGTATACCGCTCACCTTTTTGTAAATATTGTTTTATATGACACTTTGATACAATGTAAAGTAGTCAGTGTGCAATTGTGTAACAAAGTTTTTCGGAACAGCAGCAGCTAAAAAAGCAGTCGGCTGAAAATCCGTTCAATGAAGATTAATAAACAGATTTTCTATTAAAGTTTATGGGGATGGTTTCAGGTCGGTTTTCAGACGGATTCCAAATTATTTTCTAGCACTGCCTTAAAGGGAATCTGTTGCCAATTTTTTTTTTTTGTTTACTTATTTACTAAAATAAGATACTGATACTTTTTCTTTTCTTCTTAGCCGTTTTTATTTTCTGATTGTAGATTTCTCAATTCAGTTGTTTGTATGTGATTGTGGGAACAGATTTCTTGCCTGCACTGCTTTTTGCACCATTTAGAGAGATGCTTTTCAGCAGCTTCATGCACAAAGGAACCTGTGAACTGAATCAGTCCCATTGACTTCTATAGGAGAGATTTCTAGGCCTGCTCTGTGACCTGGAAGGACGTTACTGTGCAGGGAGGTGGAGGGGGGAGCTGTGACTATCTCCTATTGTAATTGGTGGAACCTGTGTTATCTATTCACATTGGTGTCACCTATCAGTGCTTGTGCTGATAATGAGCAGACTACTGAAAATCTCTCTCTACAGAACAGAAAGTGTCAGACTATTTTTGGGCTTAGTGGCCAAAGTGAAAACTGCTAATTTATTAAAGTGATATGGAAAATTTAAAACAAATAACCAAACATTCTTAAATGTATTTAACATAAAAACATGAGTTAAACAAGAAAGCATTTTTGATGACACATTTCCTTAACACTCTTTAGCATGGAATTCACTGGCGCTTCACAGGTTGCTACTGGAATCATCTTCCACTCCTCCATGACAAAATTATCGAGCTGGTGGATGTTAGAGACCTTGCACTCCTCCACCTTCTGTTTAAAGATGCCCCACAGATGCTCAATAGCATTTATGTCTGGAGACATGCTTGGCTAGTTGAGCCCCTTTACCCTCATTTTCTTTAGCAAGGCAGTGGTCACCTTGGAGGTGTGTTTGGGATCTTTACCATGTTGAAACACTGCCCTGCAGCCTAGTTTACAGAGGGAGGGGATCATGCTCTGCTTCAGTATGTCACAGTACATGTCTGAATCCATTAGTCAATGAACCCCACAGCCGGCGGCACTCATGCAGCCCCAAACCATGACTCTCCCACCACCATGCTTGACTGCAGGCAAGAAACACTTGCCCTTGTACTCCTCACCTTGTATTCTCCACACATGCTTGACACCATCTGAACCAAATAAGTTTATCTTGGTCTCATCAGACCACAGGACATGGTTCCAGTAATCCATGTCCTTAATCTGCTTGTATTCAGAAACCTTTTTGCGGGATTTCATGTGCATCATCTTTATATAGACTTCCTTCAGCCATGCAGACTATTTTGTTGTGCACTCAACTTCTTTTGTCGACCTTGGTGAAGCTTGTTAAACTGATGTATGGTTTTGGCCACCATGCTTCAGCTTAGTTTCAGGGTGCTGGCAATCTTCTAATAGCCTAGGACATCTTTATGTAGAGTAACAATTCTTTTTTTCAGATTCTCAGAGAGTTCTTTGCCACGAGGTGCCATGCTGAACTTCCAGTGACCAGTGTGAGAGAATGTGAAACTGATAAAACCAAATTTAACACACCTGTTCCCCATTCACATCTGAGTCACATGACACAATGGAGGAAAAATTACAAATGGGGCATAATTACCACCTGTATGCTGATGATACCCAACTCTACATCTCTGGCCCAGATGTCTCTTCTCGACTCTCCCGGATCCCTGACTGTCTGTCCTCCATTTCCTCCTTCTTCTCATCACGTCTCCTAAAACTAAATGTGGAGAAAACAGAACTCATCATCTTTCCACCATCCAACTCTACCCCTGCCCCTGATCTCTCTATTACATTCAAGCTCTCACTTTCACCGGTCCCACAAGTCGCTGTCTTGGGGTAATCCTAGACTCTGCTTTATCTTTCAAACCACACATCCAAAACCCTCACTCTGCCTGCCGGCCTCCACCTGAAAAACATCTCTCGCATCCGCTCATTCCTCGCTATGACACTACAAAAATGCTGGTCCATGCCTTGTCATCTCCCGCCTAGACTACTGCAATTTTCTCAGTGGCTCCCAGCTAGCACCCTCGCTCCCCTCCAATCCATCCTTAACTCTGCTGCCCGTCTTATCCACCTCTTCCTCGCTACTCCTCTGCTCTCCCCTCTGCCAATCCCTTCACTGGCTTCCCCCAAACCCCAAAAGCTTTTTCCCTTTTAAAAGGGCTATTTAACCTTTGACCTACAAGGCTCTCCATGACCTCTCCCCCCCCCATACATCCCCCCAAAAATTTTTCCAAATATCTCCCCCCCCCCAGGGCACTCCCCGCCCCTTTCCGGGCCCTTCTCCTCTGCCCCTCCCCTTAAATCAGCTCCTCACCCAAAACCGTCCCAAGACTTCTCCCGTGCTCACCCACACTTTTGAACTCCCCTCCCCAACACATAAGACCCCCCTCCACTTTCACCACTTAAAAAGAAAACCTGAAAACCCATTTTTTTCGGGGCTTCCCCTTAAAACCCTTTCCCCCACAAAAACTTGTCACTACTTCCTCCACAACATGCCCTGCCCCTCCCCCCTCCTGTCTCTTTCCTCCTCCTTGTAGTTGTAAGCCCTCCGGGGGTTTAAGGGTCCTCACCCCCTCTGCCCTTTGCCAATTGTCTTTAAAACCCTTATCACTGAAAACTCGTATTACTTATGTATTGTATGAAACCCCCCTTGAATGTACACGCCCTTGGAATCAATTGGGGGGTTTAAAATAAAAAAAAATAATAAAAAAAAATAATAAAAAATCTGTCCTTTTTAAAAACTTAGGGGGGGGACCCCTTTTGTTCCCAACCCCTTTCTACATTGATAGTTTGTGTGTTGTTTTATTTTTAGGGCACCAAATTTACACTTTTTAAACAAGTAAAACCGCCCTGTTTTTTACATTGTATCAATGTGTCAAATCTTCAGTGTCCCATGAAAAGATGTAATATAATATTTACAAAAATGTGAGGAGTGTACTCACTTTTTTGAGATACTGTATACAGATTTATATGTTTTTCAAATGTATTTATAACATTTTTTCCATTTACTTTATTAGTTTTCACCATTTTTAAATCTCTGTCTTCTTTACTTCCAGGGCTAAACAGAAGTTGCTTAACTCATTTGGGTTTTTTTTAAAATTTTCCCTCCCCCTATTCTAGGTTAAAGGGCCCCTTTTAGGTGGTCTTTTTTATTGATCAACACTATCCTGTATGTAAAAATTTCATACAAAAAAAATCTGTCAATCACTGATAACACAACCTACAGGACTCCTTAACCCAGAATAAACAATTATTAAATGAATAAAAATCCCAAGTTCTACTGATTTTTTTTCCCCAAAAAAGAACTTTAAAAACCCCAAAACCTTGGTTCAATTTTTTCTGATCTATAATATGCTACCAGCAGTTTAAACACACCCTTTTAAAATGTTTTGGGTTCCCCTTTAACTCCTTAACCACTGTCCACAGACTATATACGGCGGGCGGTGTTTTCTATCTGCAGTGACGTCTGGAGACATTGTGCAAAAGAAAAATTTTGTGGTTTCCCATCTGCACTGGGAAACGGGTTTTTTTTTACTTAACAGCTCTGTTTCCTCTCGGGGTCTCGAAAGGGCACCAGGAAGAAAAGAAAAACCTTCAATCCCCAAACGCTTAACCCTTTAAATTGCCGTAGTCTGTGCCCAAACAGCATAATAAAAGGGGCATTCCCCCTGCTGACCCGGGGGGTTTTAATGGGGCCCCCCCATTGACTGTCTGTACAATCAGCCCTGGGGACCTATAACAAGCCTGCATTCAGAGCACAATTTGTGCTACCCTGACTGCTGTCATACTGACACATATTGTAGTCTATTAGCATATATGAATATGCTAACACATTATTCCTCTAAAAAAATTGTAAAATAGTAATCCCTTTTAGGTAAACAACATAAAGTGTAGAAAAAAATAAATAATAAAAAATAAAAAATATTGTGCCTACATTTCTGCAGTAATTTATATGTAAACTCAAACTATGCCCCCAGAAAATACAATTTTCCCCCAAACATAAAACAAGTCCCTTTTCCCGTCATTTAAAAAATTAAAAATTTACGACTGTTGAAATGCAAGGAAGCAAAAGCTTAAAAACTTTGCTGGAAACCCCTTAACGATCCCGCTAGACTTTCAGTGAGTGCACTTGGCCAGGGGCGGATGGATGCCATGGCAAACATGCCAGGCAATAAAGAATGAGAAACACTGCCCTTCATTTTCCGGGGATCGGGATCCCGCGTGAAAGGGGTTTCCCCATCTCCGCCATTTTTTTTTTGTTTGGGCTATTTTCGGGCCAAGATAAAAGAAAGTAAAAGCCGCCATATTGGTACTAAAATGCTTTTCAAATATAATGCATTAGGCTGTATAAATGATTGGGGGCCCCCCTAGGGATGAAGAAACCTGGGGGGGACAAATGTTAAGTAAAAAAAAAAAAAATTTTTAAAAAGGGGTTAAATAAAAAAAAATATAAAAATTCAAATCCCCCCCCTTTTTTTGGAACATTTTAGAAATAAAGTAAATAAAAAAATTTACACTTTTTTTGGGGTATTGCCGCACCCAAAAAAAGCCCGATCTATTAAAATAAAACAAAATCTATCCCGTACACTGAACACCTTAAAAAAAACAAAAATCCAAATCCCAAAAAATTGCTGTTTTTTGGTCATTTCCCCACGTCCCCAAAAAATTTTGGAATAAAAGGATCTAAAAAAGCCCCCATGTTTTCCCAAAAACTGGTACCAAAAAAAAAGTGCTTTTCACCCCCGCAAAAACATACACCCCACTAAAAGCCTTGGGTATTAGTACAAAAAATTTATTGCTCACAAAAAAAAATGGTGCTGCGGTGAAAATTTTTTAAAAAAATAAAAAATTTGTTTTTTTTTTTTTTTATGGTACCAAAACATAATGAAAACCATACCTTTTTAAACGGATTCTTTCCCAAAAATTTTTACATGTAAATTTTCTTGGCCCCAAAAAGACACCCCCGGGAGCCCTATAATAAACTATAGGGTGCGTTTCCTTTTGCTTTCCAACACGCAGCTACTGTTGGATCCGTGTTGGTTCCCGTTTGGGAACCAATCGGCCAAAGGGTTTTTTAGATGAAATTTTTTCCGGGTCCAACACGGACCCAAAATTTGCACCCCAAAAACCCTGTGAACATACCCTTAAGTGAGAAGGGCGGTCCTGCAGCTGTCCCCCTATTTAAAACTATGGGATTCCCTGAATAACTAAAGCCACAGCCGTAAATCTTTTGTCCCCTTCCCATGTATCAAACTTTCATGTACTGGCAACTAATGAAATTTTTGTTTTCCCCAGTTGCTATGATGAAAGCGAAAAAACCCAAAAAATAATGAGAGGGGAAAAAAAACTCATACTTGCCAGCTTACCTGGGTTTGGGGAATAAATTTTCCCGCAAATGGGGGGCCCTCTCACCCCCCCATGGGAAACCTTTTTTGTGGAGGGTTTTTTTAATAAAAGCGGCACTGGAGTAGCCTCAAAGGACGCTGCCTCCTGAAGTTGGTATCCAGGGGCTGAAGAGTTTAGGAGACAGGCCATATGGGGGCAGAAGTTTCTCTTTGTCTCCCGCTTCCTGTGGTCTGTCTCTTGCGGTTGCAGTGGGCAGAGAATAGGCCATAGGGGGCAAAAGTTGCCTTTTGCTCCCTGTCCCCTGCGCCTGTCTCCAGCGGCCGCAGAGAGTGGGAGACAGGCCGCAGGGGAAAAGGGTTTTCCTTTCCCCGTGTCCTGCCCCCCCGTTGGCGTCTTCCCGGCAGGGTTTCAGGGGACAGAAATTCCCGGCGGTTTTCCCTTTTTGCAAATAGCCCATTCCCCCATCCAGGAAAAACCGGGGGGAAAACAAAAGG
The DNA here is from genome assembly GCA_025379985.1 of Phyllomedusa bahiana. Classification (NCBI taxonomy): domain Eukaryota; kingdom Metazoa; phylum Chordata; class Amphibia; order Anura; family Hylidae; genus Phyllomedusa; species Phyllomedusa bahiana. The sequence continues at coordinate 165,902 of JAODAL010001914.1, forward strand.
GCCCCTTCCCCAAAAAGGTTTTGGGACCTTTTTTGGAAAGCTGGGTGTTTCCCGTTGGGGGGATGGGTGTTCCACCCAAACCTTTTCCTAGATGCTGAAAAAACTAACCCAACCTAGTGTGTAAATGTTTAAGTTCATTTTCAGGGTTTCCCCTCTAACAAAATTCGGATTCAGTTGACTATATCAAATAAACCATGGATGTATTTTTTTAAAATAAAATGGTTAAAGGGGGCTGTTGTTGGGGAAGATTTTTGTTGCCCAAGGCTAACAAAATCCGGTGTTTCCCCTATTTTCCCATACCCAACGCACCAGGGGTTTTCGGGAAAGTTGGGGGAATGGTCAAAGTTGGGCTATCTAATTTTTTCTGCTTCTGGGGCGACTGCGGGTTGGTATTTTTAAAAAGGGGGAAAAAAACCCAAATTTGATAGATTTTTTCCCATTCCGAAAATATCACATATACATTTAACACAGTGAAAAACCTTACCCTTAAAAAATAAATTGGGGGTACCCTGAAACAAAAAATTTGAAAAAACAACCCAAATGTAGGGAAAATTCATAAAAAAAGACCCCTTTGTTTTTTAAAAAAAATATTTAACAGAAAAAATTTAAAAAGGAAATTTGGACAAAAAGTCACATCTGTATTAAAATTTTGAAGCAAAGGACATTTAAGCCACTATAACTGCATGTGAAATTTGGAGAAGAAAAAAACCCACATCAAACAGTATACCAGCACATATCTGAGACACTTACCTTGGGAATCAATGCTCCATCATTAATTTGCCATCTACCTCAATGGTCTGGATACCATATGGATGCGCCGCACACACTTTGCTCTAATGTTTAACACCCATTGGAGGTTTATATTGTACATCAAGCAAAATACATATGTAACTGGTGCTTTTTTGCAAATCTGTTTTTTGAATTGGGCTTCAAAATGTAAAAAATCACAGCCCAAACTGCACCTTTAAAATAGCACGTGTTTCAAAAACTTTAAAAAGTGCCATGTGTCCAATGTTGTGTTATTAAATATAAGACAATGGGAAAAAAAAGGGTGTTTTTGCACACCAAACCACACTTTGTGAACATACCCTAAGAAATCATTTAAGGAGGGATTATTCTAATACAACATTCAGAATTTGGTAATTTTCTAGTTAAGTAAGATAGGATAGAGTCACACAGGCCTAGATATAAGATGGATTCACACTGGTCTAGACTGGCAATCGCGAAAATTCTCAGTGGGCAACCAGGTTCCAAGCTGCTGTGGACCCAGGGGGGTTTCACCAGTGGGCCCCATTAAGTGCTACTTTCAACTGTAAACCCGCCCCTCCCGGTTTACGATACAAATTTTAAAAGTATGGTAGAGCAGACAACCCAGGGTCTTTTTTGCCCCCATCCCCCCCCAGGGGGGAATTTGTGAACCTATTGGTTTTCATGCTATTGAACACACTTGAGGTGCTTTCTATGTAGCCGAGACTATGCTGTGGAAGATCTAATGGTGAGCTTGTTTCCTTTAAATTTTTGAAATATTAAACTGAATTGGGGCACAAAAGGGGTTTATTTTTACCTGGGGGCACAAGGGGTCCCTAATTTAAATGGTAAGGCCTATAGGAGGAACAAGTAATAGTAAAAAGGAAAACCCCAATGTTGCCAAAATAGGACACTGTACTATAAGGGGGGCACAAAGGCTGTCTTTACCCCTAAGGTTTGGGGGTTTTTGTGTAGAAAGGGGGGAGGGGTCTTGGGAAAAATGAAGAGTCCTAAGATGTTTTTTGTGGCAAAAATTTTTCAGAGAAGATCATAGCTTTGGGAAAAAAAAAGGTTTTTTTGAACTGGACAGAGAAGAAAAGGAAACTGAATGCTTCCAATCAGGAAAGACATCACCTGTGAGTCCCTGGATGTCAGTGATGACAACCTGAAAGGGATCTACCATTATGGGGGTCATTGTATGGCGGGAAATTGGGGGGTTATATTGGGAAAAAAGAGTGGCCAAACCTTTTTCCCCAAATCTGTAGTTTTGGGTTTTTTATTTCCACTTTAATTTTTGTCAATGTTTTATGGTGTTTTTTTTATTTTAGAAAGTGATGAGGTGCAAAACCAAGATATGAAAAAATTGCTATTATTAACATTTTGTACTTATTGTTTTGTGATATGGAAAAAGGGGAATATTGTATGTGGGCTTGTGGTGGTTCTGTGTCAGCAGTGCCTGTAAGTCCCACTTCAACCCTGGCTCCACATGTGGCAATTTATTTTTTTTTGCAGAAATTTCTGCAACTGTCCCATTCATCTAAATGAAAAACCCTTTCACCCCCTGGGATCTTTTAACTTCAGCCACAAAAAGCAGAAAATATTTTTTTAAATGTGTTCCCATCAATCTGAACTTTCCCCTTTAGACAAATTTTTTCAGGATCGGGGCCCGGACCACACAGAGATACAGACGTGAATGCCCTGACCCCTGGTCCCCAGCCTCGTCCCCCCGGGCCCTTTTTGGGGGTCCCCTTCAAGCCCCCGGCCCCAACCAAAGAAATGAAGAAATGCAAATGAACCCAAATGAAACACAGACCAAAGACAAAAAAGCACGGGCTAAACAAGAGTAGTCGGGGAGGGCCCAATCGTAACAAATGGGGCGAAACCCGTAAAAAAAACGTGAGACAAAAAGAATAACCAGGGTAAAAAGCAAGAGTCAGAAACACTGCAGGAAAAAAAAATAAAAAAAAAGGCAAACTATAGGCAGAGGAACAGGGCTTAATAGCAGGGAAGGCAGAAAGGGAAAAAGAATCCTTTAAATAGGGAACAGAGAACGAGAACACAAGACCGGATAGGAGATCAAAGCTGTCACTCAAAAGAAACCAGGTTAACTAAGAGTGTGCTGGAAGGTTCCTGGCCACAGGCGTTGGCCAGGAAACAATTAAGCACACAGAGAATTAGCCCTAGTTGACACTGGTAAAACAAATACAAGGCATCAGATAAAAAACCATGGTTTTAGCCACACCGGCCGTGGCCGGCGACCAGAGCCCAAAGCTGGGGGTGTGCTGGGTATGATCATGACACAAATACACTCATCACAAAAAGTTAGGGATATTTGGCTTTTGGTTGAAACTTCAAGATGAACATAAAATTTCTTAAAGGGGTTTTGCCATGATGTAATGTTGACGTGGGATCCTCCAATATGGGTATTTAATCACTTTTCTAAATATATGTGATTACAAAAAGTGAAGCCTGTGAGAGCTACAGCATTGCTCAGTTCCCCTTAGTTTTCTGAAAGTTTACATTCGACACGACCAGTACACTGACAGGAGCCTGATCTGGCCGCACTTGCGTGTTTGCACTTCTTATCTGATGACAGGGAACAGGAAGGAGAAGGAGCTTGCAAGGAGCTGGGGAGAAAGTGCAGTGTATGAGGCTGTCTGCTGTATAGAGAATCCATTGTTGTAATGTTATTATTGAGTAAACTTTTGAGACGCTCCCTGCTTCCTCGCTCTCTGCTCACCCCCTCCCTCTCACTTCTGCAGCCGTTCATGACTCAGCATGCTTTGTTTATATTCTCCCCTGAGCTGATAAGAGCTAAGGAACTCACTTCATGGCAAAACTCCATGATTTATGATTTTTTTTTTTTTTTTTATATTAACTAAATGAGACATCTCTTAACTTATATGGACATGTCCAAGTGCTCAGTGTTTCAGTACTTTTTGCACAACTTGGTGATCTCTAACAAGGAGCTTAATGGCACAATTCACAACAGGTGTTTGAATCCCATTTCAAATTGATCCTCTAAATTTATTGGACGATTCAGGGATCAAACAGTCCTACTCATCATACTGTTCACATTTTGACATCATGAGACCAAGACAATACCTTACAATTGATCAACAGTACCTTGCCATTGCAAGGCTTCAAGCAGGATGCTCTCAGACAGAAGTGGCCACTGAGCTTAGAGTGTCACAGAGTGTCATCAGTAGGTTGTAACAGAGATACAAGGAGACTGGAAGAGTCACAGAAAGGCAAAGAAGGGGTTGTCCTTTATCTACATCACACACTAATGACCGCTTCATTGTAAACAATGCACTGCGGAACCTGATGATGAATGCCACACAACTCCAGGCATGTTTGAGAATTGAGAAGCACCCAAGTGTCACGTCAGACCATTTGTAACCATTGACATCAGCGTGGTCTGTGTGCTAGATGTCCAGCAAGGGTACCTGAACACACCACCAGGCACAGGCATCATCGTATTGCTTGGGCCAAGGAGAATCTACGCTAGATGAGGGACCAGTCAATTCACTCTTGTGCAGAAATGATGGCTGCCGATGATGCTGGAGATGCTATGCATCAGCCGCTGTTGTCACCAGATGAGCCTTTGGTGGTGATGGTGTTACAGTGGTTGCGGGTTTGTTTACTCAATACAGAACTGCACTACACTTTGTGAATGTTACAGTGACTACTTGAATAACTACTCTTGAATAACATAATTAATCCAGTCATTGTGACTCTGCATGAACAACATGGGGCTAATTTTATATTCATAGACGACAATGCTCCAGCTCATCGAGGTCGCATCACTAGAGAACGGCTGTTGGAGACTGGGGTATCTGAAATGTAGTGGCCTGCACTTTCTCCAGCCCTGAGCCCCCCAGAAAACCTGTGGGATCAGCTGAGTCTCAGTTGTGGAACCTTGTAAATCTGTGCCCCTGCACCTCAATGACCTAAGGGGCGCCCTTCAAGAAGGCTGGGATGCCATGCCTCAGTAGTTAATAACTTGACTTGTGAACAGCATGAGATGTCGTTGTCAAGCTGTAATTGATGCTGAAGTCCATATGGCACATTTTTGAGACACTGACATTTTTTGATGGTGTATACCCTCCACTGTTGTTGGCTTTTGTTTCATTAAACTGTTTGAGTTGAGAAAATCAACATTGCATGCTACAACTTTAATGGCCTATTTTCCAGATAAAATGTCCCTGTAGCATGCAATTAAAAGCATATACTGTGTGGCATACCTTTTCGTGGTGACCCACTGTATAGAAAAAAGTTAACATATACCAGATTACCGGAGGTCAAAAGGACACTCTTTTGGCCTCCATCAGGTGAATGATGGCCTATAGATATATTTAGCATGTGAATGCACCAGAAGCTTCCCTGGAGTATATGCCAGACGTAAAGAAAATTAGATATGAATTTATCCTAAGGGTGAATTCACACAAGGCAGATTAGTTTAAGAAATTTCTGCAATTGTCCTAATTATCTGATAGCTTCATAATGGTCCATATAGCTTTGTACACTCATATCGTAGTTTTACAGCAGTTTTATAATATTGTTATAAGCATTTAGCGTTTTATCACATTTTAAATACATTTATTGCTTTATTCATATTTTAATGGAAATATTGATATTAGTATTGCTAACCCATCCCCAGTTGGATTCACTATTTTGATATAATGTATAACCAGGTAGTCATAAATTACCTTACTTACTTCCATCAGGTTCTTCTAGCTGCTATTAGACCGTTTCTAAATAGCCCTGCCCTTTTCACTGCTACTTTTACTTACCACCATGTCTCTTTTTTACAAATTCCCCTTTAAATTACCAGATGTTGTATGAACTGAATACTGTGAGCTTTCTATTGAGCGAAGACTTCATTTAGGAAGGTCCAGGTCCAAAACACATTTTGATTGACATAAAAAATTAGAGTAGGATTTTGAACCATAACCTTGTCTGATGACCATTGTCACCGATTGACCACTCCTAAAATATTCAAGTTTTCTTTTTTTTTTTTAATTTTAATTTATTTTAAAGACCAGCTCACACAAGCTGCTAAGAGAGCAGGACTATCGGCAGCAGTCTCAATTCATTAGAAATGCTAAAAAGTGTTGTGGCTTCAGCACAACTACCTTAGTGAATGCAGAATTTGCAGCATCCACTAAACTGTACATTGTATACACAATTGTGCACAAGAAGCACTTCTCCCTATATTTCATTGGCATGTTATTCTTCTATCTGCAGATAAAATGAAGCCCATGTAGATGAATACAACTTATCTTTAGTCACAGAAATTTCTTTAGCAGGTTTTTTTTTTACATGTGAAGTCCCCATTAGGGTATGTTCCCACAGTTTGTTTGGCCACTGATTCCTGGCACAGATTCCGCATCCAAACTGACTGTAAAGTGATTAACACTGTACCCTATGTGAAATCAGTGTTGTTGCTCAGACAATGCTAATGTTACACGAGTGTTATCGACGCGTGATATCCGCGCCTACAAAGAACTGACATGTCAATACTTGGAGGCGTTTTACACACTGGTAATTATAAGTATAGGAGGCAGAAATCCATCTCTAGCAGTCTGGAGTGTCACCTTGCTGAAATTCCACACTGGCAAGCGTAGAATTTTCAACGAGGAAGCTATGTCTATTGTACGCGCGGGAAGATAAGTGACATGTCAATTATTAGCGGCGAATACGCGTCGTGAGTAATGAATGTCAATGGGGTTTGCGCCACGGGAGTACACGCGTATTAGCACGAGCTCCCCAAACACACAATGTACTGCGGCACGTACTGTACACGCCACAGTACATCGTGTGAACATACCCTCAACAAAGAGAAAAACTTTTTGAAAATGTTTCTATTATAGTTAATTATTTGGATTAATAGGACAATCTGGATAGATTAATACCAAAGAATTAAATTTCTGTCTTCACTGATGAGTAACACCGGAGTGATAACAGCATTTCCAAACAGATATCAAGTAGTTTAGCTATTGTATCAGGACTCTCATCTGAATGGATAACTGTCTCCAGACTTCCAGACTTTCAAGTGCGTAGTTTACACAGGTCTGTACACAAATTGTTTACGTTACTTGCCCCATGTTCTAACATCTGCAATTGAGCAATAGTTGCCATTTTCTAAATTTACAATATTAAAAATTTGAACTGAAACTGTGTAAATAATTCTGTTCAACTTTGGCTCTGTTCAAATCTGGATAGGGGCTGTTGGGTTCCGACAAGGAAAAATATTGCTATATAAAACTATAAAAGAAGAATAAGAAGAAAACAAAATTCATTTCAAATGGGCATAAGCAATTTTATAGCCATAGTAGGGAAAATTCAAAAATCCTGATTGATTGTTAGTGGAAACATCGACCAGGCAGTCTGCAAATGTACCAAATTTATCAACGTGGCCCATACTATGTGATAAATTTGATACACCTTGCAACACTTTTGTCTAAGGCTAGGTCTACACAGCATTGGACAAAAAACTCACTGAAAACAAATTCATTAAACCGTTCATTAAACTGAGGTTTTTTTTGTCCAGTGCATGTCAAAAACAGCTAAAAAAACTAACTTTTTTGGCGCATTTTGCATATTTGCCGTGGTTTTTTTAGTGCATTTTTTTTCCAGAAATGCACACCTTAAATTGTTTAAAAAAAATGACCATGAGCAGAAATGAGCAGGAAAAAAAATGTTCTATGGAAACTACAGAATGTTTTTACCATTAGGGTGTGTTTACATGGATTTTCTGACCGGTATTTTGTCTTTTTTTGGCACGTTGGGGGCGGCTTTTGTCCGCGGTTTGCGGATTCAAGCCGTCCCCCTTCACACCCACATGTTCATGATCTCCCTGAAAACCGGGTGGAAGAATGAGCATGTTCTAAGTTTTTCATTACCCTTGCGGTGTAGAAAACTGTCCGGCGGAAAATCCGTGCAGGTGGGACTGCTGAACGGATTTTCTATTTAAATCAATATAAAAGGTTGACAGTCAGTTTACAGATGGTTTTCAAATCTGAAAAACGTCTGTAAGACCGACTGAAAACCCTACCATGCAGACAAGCCCTAAACGTCTTTGGAATCTGTTTTCAGTAGTTTTTCAGCAGTTTCAGAAAACGAAAAATGCTGAAAAAACGTCCGAAAATGAGTGCAGTGGAGACATAGCCTTACTTTACAGCACTTACGAGTTGGCTCAGTTCTTATCTAATCAGAACAATATTAATATACATCGATGTGTAAGCAGCCAATTGTCCTGACCTGAAGCTGGTCTCAGCTGCCAAAAAATGTATCTGAATACGCATTCACATATCGTTTTTGTCCCCCATTTTTGGTTTCAGGACACAGCTAGAATGTTTCCTGTTGGATACAGCGGTGGAGCTAAAATGGAACCACGGATTTCTATAGGGCAAATATAGTCCTAATTGAACTATGTTTACCCTATTTAGCCAAGTGTACAGTTTCTACACCAGACACAAAAGTGTAGTCGACCACACTTTTGTGGCCAGTGCAGAAACTGTACACTTGGCTAAATAGGGTAAACATAATCCATTTAGGACTATTTTTACTACTAAAGTCAATAACCCATCGCAGCCCCACCGAGGTATTCTTATCCTTTAAGTTTTTTTAAGATATTCCACAGCTATTACTAGCAGGGCCGAAAATGATATCTGATTGGAGCCTTAGTCTGCCAACCATAATGATTGTAGCAACTCGGTTATAAGGAAAGGAAAGTTTTTATTATAACATATGATAAAAATGAGAATTGGCTTTAACTTAACAAGATCTCTTTTTGAGTAAATAGCTTGCTTAAGTCAATTTCATTATCTGTAAGACTGATGTGATTACTTTGAATTTTGTGTGTCTATTTAACTTTCTTACAGTCGCACAATATTATGATCTAACTAACAAATGAAAAGTCACTGAAAAAAAAGCTGTGACCATATTGTCTTAAAGGGGTTTTCTCAACATGCAGTTCACAGAACCATAGGCAGCTTCAGATTCACACTTACCGTGTAGGCTATAGGTGGTTCCACACTAGTGATTAATATATACGCTCTGTTATTCCTAGCTGTACTTGTTACAGTGACATGACTGCAGGAGTTTTATAAAGTGTACTCTACAAGGTTACAGAACAGTCAAGAGTAAAAGCTCTTCATTTAGTTAAGTAAATAAACTCCATTGCTAGAGATAAGACTTTGCAGAGAGTGACTCATTATGGTCAAAATGAAGGACTGACAGCAGCTTGGAACAATAAGAGAGAAGAGAGAGCAGAGAGAGGTGAGGAGAGGGGGTTGGTAACTAAAGAAGTTTGTGTACTCTTACAGGAGATAAAATCTTCTTTATCTCTTGATCAAAGCAAAATCAAAACAGCAATTTATTTGGTAATAGTTTTCATTTACCTTTCCCTACATGTTAAAAGCCAATCATTGCAGCATTAAAATCCCTATAGCAAAGTAAAACCCTGGAAAGATGTGTGTTAATAAAGCTAAGATGAAACAGTTCCTTACATTACGTCATGAAGAATCCAAAGCATAAAAAAATTGATTAAATCAACCACTAAAATGATTGACTACCACATAGGGACCAGAAATGGAAACCATGTGCCCAGTAGATGTTTTAGTGTGTCTTCTTCGTGTCCCTAGAAAAGGCTATGACAAAATACTCTTTTTTTTAGTCTATTTTAGGATCCAAAATATATGCTAACTGAATTGATTTTATTTTTCTACAAAGTGGTATGCCTTTTTATAGGTTGCATTATGCATTCAGACAGCAACACAGCATATACATTAAGCTCCAGTATATATAGGTTGAGATGTTTTGGCAGGTTTTTTCAAGCTCATTTAACTTGGTAAATCTCCTGCAGTACGTACATTTATTAAAAATCACTGCTTAATATTTCTTTCTGGGTTGGTAATGGGATTGCATAACTATACATGTCCCATTCATTTCTGCCTACCATACTTTTTAAAAATTACTGAATGTGTTATCTGGATGAGCTGAAGTTTAACACACCTTCCTAGACATTTTTTTTGCAAATTTAGACAGTATCTACTATTCTTGTCTTAGGTGATAGAATACTTGTTAATTTATGAGTGGTGAAAAGCAAAACTTGCTACAAATATTATTCAGTACATTGAATTTTTAGCAGGCTGATTTAATAAAAAGAATGTAATGAGTGTGCATTAAAATTAAGGTAAGTATGTGTTTATTATTTTTGTATGCATATTGGTCCCCTTGATTATAGACCCTTCTAAAATGTGTTACGTATAAAAAAATGTTTTAAAAAATGATCATGCAATTTAATTTACATGTTATCATTCTTATGCAGAGCATGTGCGCTATCATTATCTTAATTTATCCAGATAGCAGATAGTTATGTCCTTGCAATAGGATGTTCACTTTAAATTTCCCCTGCTCTTGTGTACCTTCTGAAACACAGCTACAAATGCCACAGGATTTCAGTGAATCTGTTGGGAGCTTTTAGGGATTGATTTTGATGCTTTTTTTTTGTATAGATTTGCAAGCAGAACAAGGCAAGCATGCTGTAACGGCACGAAAATCTATCACAAAAACAACCCCTAAAACAGCCATCCCTGCCCCCGATAATGTCTGTTCAGGGAATGGTGATGTGACGTGGGCAAGTAAAAGATAATAACCTATTGCAAATGAAATCCTGTGCTGTTAATGTAATACTAATATATTAGAATAGAATACTTTTGTGCACTATAAATACCTATTGTGAATGCATTCATTAAATGCATATTACCTATCACTGGTTATTTCCTCTATAAAAAGCAGTTGCTTTAGAAAAAAAGAAAGAAAAGAAACCATATTTATTCTTTTTATGAATTTGGTTTCTAACTGAATAGAAGCATCTTTAGTGCAAATAATTGTTCAAGGTTACGGGACGACCTTGGTACATTGAAAGTGCTCTAATCCAGGTAATTATTCAGGGTAAGGACATTTTGAGAGACCACGGCAATATCTTTAGATGATATTTGTAAAAAATGTGACATTCATGATTTTTATAAGCAGCAGAACACAGGGTTTTCTTCTCTGTGCTAAACTAATATATAATTGAAGACCACTTTTAATTGGAGGTCTTTTTATCAGTCTGCACTCTCCAGACGGTGAATAGGAGTCTGAATGCGACTCTGCTTTTTGTTTCGTTCCAACATCCTTCCCTTCCCCCATATAAAAGGTGCATGATAACCTACTGGGGAACATGTAAAAAGGGTCGTTGGGCAGTAAAAATGGTTCAAAACGTAAAAGGGTTATGTGATACCTGCCAGCCGGGGGAAAAATCTTTTACGTTTTTAAGAAAATTCCCGTAAAGAATTTTCTATGTAAACCTCACATAGAAGGACAGTGTTTCAATAATGAAAATGTCTTCATTAACTCCAATAAGGACAAAATCAATTTCGATACACAGAAAAGCAAAATATTCTTTCTCACTGTGTTCTTAAATCCATAAAAATATTTTCTGTTGATGTAGCTTAGTTTTTTTTCCAATTGTTGAAGTTTTTTAAAAAAGATTATTCTGGGACACATATCATCTAGGATTTAAAGGGGTTCTTCGGGATTATATTTTAATCTGTTATAGGGATCATAACTGTATTATATTAAACTTTGTAATTCATATTTTTTTACCTGTCCTGCTGTGCAAAACTAGGCAAAGAGTCCTGTCCTCCCCTCTCCTCTATCCACTGCAAAGTACCTCATTCAATGTTCACATTGCCTCACATCACATTCAGTAGGTGTGATTTGAAGCCAGGCTTATTCGGAACATCCCCCGTAGGGTTTCAGACTGACAGAGAACAATTTTTTCTGCTTTTACTCTTTCCAGTCTGTAGTTACAATGAAAAGAAGTAAATTTAATTTATAATTTAAGGGAAGGAGAAACTGTGTATCTTTGAGTCCTGCTGGCAGAACTTAGTAATGGGAGCAAACGACTGCAGTTCAGAGCTGGGGGTTGTGTACTGTTGTCATGCAAATGATGACTGCAGCTCTGTACAGTTTATACAGTAACTGATGAGTAATAGCTATCATCATTATCATGACAGCAAGTACAAAGTTGAGGGAGTTACATGCTAATGTCAGCACATAGACCCTAGCAGTGATAACTGTGGTGGGAACACCTAGTTTGCAATGCAGTCTGGGATTTGTAGGAAAGAGATGCTGGAGAACTACTTCCCACAAGCAGGAAGTTTCACTGCAAAAAGTGGATCTTATAATAGATGATTAAGGAGGCAAGAGTAAAAAAGAGAAACACATGAATGTAGTGATATATCCTTACTTCTCAATATAAATGCTGTTTATAGTGTTCTATGAAATCTTTAAACTCCTGGATAACCGCTTTAACTTTCATTCATTTGTGGTTGTTAAATGCGAACATAAGCAATTATGCTATTTATGTAATTCACCATGAGGTAGATCATGTTTTAACTTTATTATGAAGATACTAATGGCCACAGCTATGAAAACTGTCTGAGTCTAAAACTCTTTGTTGCCCATAGCAACCAATCAGATTGCCCCGTTCATTTTTCCAGAGCACTATATGAAATGAGCAGGATGCTCTGATTGGTTGATATGTGCAACAAAGAGAGTTTTAGACCTAGATAGTTTTCATACATGTGGCCCTAAGTTATTTAACATTGGGATGTAATTTATCTGTGGTACAGAATACATAAAAAGTAACTGTGTTGTTATTTTATTTTCTTTCCTCTAAATAAACACATTCCTTGAAAAAGCAGAATAAGGATAATGGAATAAATTTTGGGTCTTGGTTTTTGACAGAAAAATTATGGGTGACATGTATGAATGCGGCTGCAGCAGTTTTCTGGTGTACTTTTGCACCAAAAAGCGCTCATAGTCCTGTTCTATAGATGTATGAACAGTCGCACTCCAATATTTTGCACAACCCGTGCCAGCCCTGACACTTTTTAATGCGCCATAGATTTGGGCATTCTGGGAACGTGTCGCACCACATTAGTTTAATTAGACACATTTATGAATGTTGGACGTCAAACCTAGGCATAACTGTTTGAACAGCCAGAGCAGGTTAACAGTAGTCTGCCTGCGCCAGACTTGTCGTATTGGCGCTACAATTCCCTTGTATGTCTGAACTGCAGAAGAACAGGTTCATACATTCTGACACATACTACACTGCCTTAAACTTTTGAACTGGCTGTCTGCCCCAAAGTTCAACAGATGCCCTATATTTTTAAAAGGTATAGCCAAAAGAGGCTTGGGTGCCTTTCACCAATTGATACTTCTAGGTAGGAGCAGTAGTCAGAGCTTATAATATACTCAGGTTTTATTGCTGCATCTCAATACCACACCACGTATCCTTTTTGAAAAACCATATCTAGTATCTTATGTACATTGCTGATCACAGTATGGTGACAAGCGCCTTTTAACTGGGGAAGATAATGGGAATATGTGTAAAAGCAACAGTTAAGTCAAATATATGACTAAAGTCAGTAGCCTCTATCTTTGTTTTTTACTATTATCCTTTATAAGTTTGATTTATGCTTGTGAGAATGATACACCAATGGCCTAACATACACTGATTGTAATACTATTTTTGTGACATAGCTTTACATCACTGTTCTTGCTGCGTTTAACATACATATTAGTATTTTTAACAACTTTTAATTTTTTTTTTAATTGTATCAAATAAAGGTAATTTTTTCAATGGAGTCATTTTAGTTTCTGTAAGTTTTATCTCCATGCAAAACAAAAAAAAATAAATTTCTTTATTAAATTTAAAAAATACACTTTATTTTGGAAACTATAGTTGTGTATTTCAATACATTATTGCATACTTGCTATCTCTTTTGGGGACAACCTCCTGTACTACTAGAAAGGCTGTGTCAGGGCTAGGCTGTGCTCAGGCTGCAGGGACCAACAGGCTGCAGCAGCTGATTTGCGATCCCACCTGTACACAGCTGTGACAGCTCTTTTATGACAGACCCCACCATTTTCTGACAGGAGGCGTGTCGCACCAGCCAAGGGGGGACCCGGGGGCTGCTCCCAATCGTACAGGGGGGGTATCCGGAATCCCATTTACCTCCCGAGGCTGATGCGGCCTGTGATATTCTGGCACCTTGGGGTTTACTTTTTTTTTATATTGTGTTTTGTTTTCCGTGTACCGACCTGGGCCCTTTTCCCCTGACCCGGTTTTGTTTTTCCCTGATTTTTTCCCCTCGCTCCCGTTCTTGTTTGACCTTGGCTTGTTTACGTTTACCCCGGTTCTGATTTGTGGGTTTGTTTTTCCCGATTTGTTATTTACCCGACTGTCTGACTATTCTTCCCCCTGACGGCCCCACACTTTAAGGGCCAGGGACTGGCCCCCATTTTACCGTCTGCTGCCGGGGGAAAGCCGTAAGCAGGCATGGACGTGGGCTGGGTTCCAGTCGGGGCTCACGCCCCTCCCTTGACGTACATTATCACAGGCCAAACCATTACTGCTCTACCCTCACTATGGACCCCAGGGACAGCTTGGGTAGAGCAGATCGGGGGTAACCCACTAGTCCAGGATCTGGCGCTGAGGGTAGAAAACAGGAGGCTCCCAAGTCAAGTGTCCCTGCAATACATTCCCCATCCTTGGACCCCCCTATCCATTGCCTGACGGTTCTCAGGCCCAAAAAGCCTTTGTGGCATTGAGAGGGATGTTGCCCTTTTTTAGGCTCCGCCCCCTTACCCAGGGAAGGGGAAAAAAGGGGTGGGAAATTTTTTTTCCCTACTGCGGGGGCCCCCTGGGGAAGTGGGTTTTTTGTTACCGCCTGAATCACCTGAACTTTCGCTTGGACGGGTTCTTTGCCGCTTTAGGGGTACTTTTTTAATGACCCAGAAAAAAAGCTGTCAGGCCACTCCCACCTTGACGGGTTTTAAAAAGACGGTGGAGGGTTTTGCTCGAATTTTTCGCTGGTGCTTTCCTTTGGGGTGGAACGCCCCCGCTCCAAAAGCCACTTAGATTAGGTTAGCTGCCAGTAAAGGATTTATTGGGGCTTACCCTACCCCTGGATTTAGATGGGGCTATGGACTCCGTTCATCGGGACAGAGTTTTAGGGAGGAGGGCGGAAAATTTTCCCCCTCCGGGGTCCCCCCAGGTCACCCCAAAACCCCGTTTTTCCGATTTAAAAAACCCAGGAAGACCCCAGAAGGGGGGGCTTTTTCTGTCACTGTGGTAGTGACCGTGGACACCTCGCACCAGGGTTGTGCTTCAAAACTGGGGCAAAGAGGGACACGCATTCGGGAATGCTCCAAACGAATACCAGGTTGAAAAACTCCAACGCCTAGGTGGTCAACAGAAACACCCAGGGGGGAGGGTATTTCCTATTTTTATCAAAAAAATTTCTGCTACCATTAAGGTTTCATACTTTTTGCTGTCTGGGGTTCCCGGGAGTGCGTTTGGGATTCTGGATAGCTTCTAATTTTGTTGATGCGTCTTTTTTTCCCAAATGTTTGTGCCTACCTTGGAGACCGTACTGACTCCGGGGTTGTGGGTATTTTACCCACTCCCTAGCTCGGGGCGCACCAACATTGTACCAAAGAGCGGAGATGGTGGTCGATCCATACAAATTTAAAAAGTTATTCTTTTGTCAGGAGGGGCTGCCCCTATGTGGGTTTTGGGGGCCCCTGGCTTCAGAAACACAACCCCTGTTTACTGGAAATTTAGGGAAAAATTTGGTCAGGTGGGGGAAAATGGTTTTTTTACAGATGTTTTTCCCCTTACCATGCGGGCAAAACTGATGGCAGGCGAGCCTTTTCTGGAAACGTTTAGGCCTATGCGGCATCTTTGAAGTCTGCGCTCGGGGTAAGGTTCCCAAAACTCGTCCTCCTGGTGAATAATCCCTCCCCCCCCCCTTAAAATGAAATTTTTTTTATGTGGTTAGGAGGTGGGTTAACCCACTGGCTTATCGGCTGAAATTTCCTCTTCTCTCCTAACATAACGTGTCCCGTCTGCCTTCGTAGAGTATATTCCGCCGTGACTCCGCCCCCTAGGGCCCCCCTTTCCAGTTTTGCATAGAGGGGGAGTTAAATATGAAGTCCCCCATTTTTTGATTCGGTAAGCCAAAGGGCACGCGTACCTGGTCCCTTGAAAGGGGGATGGTCCGAGGAAGATCATGGGTTCCCGGGAAATTCATCCTGTGATCGCCTGGGAGGGAATTTCATGAGGCTCACCCGGGCAAACCCAACCAGGAAGGGTCCAGTGGCCCCCCCCTAAAAGGGGGGGGGACTGTCGGGCTAGGTGTTCGGCCGGGATCAAAAGGCAGCACTGATTGCACCCACCCCCGTACCTTTCTGGGGCTCTGTGAGTGACAGAGGCCCAGCCACTCCGACAGGGGGCTGCCGCACCACCCCAATGGGGCCCGGAGGCCACCCCAACACTACAGGGGCGGGTTTCCCGGAATTCCCCTTTTAAATCCCTGAAGGGAGTGAGGGGCCCGTAAATTCCGGCCCTTGTGTTTTTTGTTCTTTTATTGTGTTTTGTTATCCTATACCCGACCCGGCCTGTTTTTCCTGACCCCCCGGGTTGTCTTCTGATTTTTGTACCTTTCTCCCCCTTCGGATTGACCTCGCATTTTTTACGTTTAGCCCTCTGGGGCGATTTTTGGCTTGGGATTTCCCCATTTGTTTTTATACCCGGACGTTACTATTTTCCCCCACACTTTAGCAGTGCAGGGGGCTTTTGCCCATTTTCCTCTGCCCCCTAGGGCAGCACGTCCAAACGGGGGGGACAGTGGGGTGGGTTCCAGTCAGGGCTCACTGCACCTCCCTTTACTGACAGGCTGGCAAAAAATTTTTAGTTCCAAAAACAACGACAGGAAATTGATATGTATGCTTTATCTACCTTACCATTCAATGATTGAATTGAAAGGCAATTTAATATACTAAAATAACATACTGAACGGTCTGTGTTGTGGATCCCGGGGCCACCACAAGCGGGTGGAAAACCCACACCAGGGGGGCGGAATCTAAGAGGTCCCGGTATTCACCAGAGCCCGCCGCAAAGCGGATGGACTTGCTGCGGGGGAGTTACCAGGTCGCTTTCCTGGGGAACTTCTTGCGTGGCGGCCAAGGGTAGGCGAGTACAGATTGTCAGGCAACTCGTAGTCGGGGACAGGCAGAATTTAGGGCAGGCGGCAAGATTTGTGGTAAGAAAAAGTAGGCAAGTGGTTTGGTACACGGAAATCAAGACAAGGCTTCTAATGCGTTCACATAGGCAATGGGGCACTAAAGATCAGGGAAGCGCCAGGAAGAGGGGAGGTTTTAAAAAAGGGGATCCCGGCAAAAGCCAAATTTCCCGGGCATGGCCCCTTTTAAACTCACACTGCAGGCCGCGCGCCCAGGGACGGGATCGCGCGCACCGGGGGGACAGGGCAATGGAGCAGGGGCAGGCCGGGTAATGACCTGGGACCGGGAGGGGACGACGGGGCCCCCACCCCAAATGCAGGGACGGGTGCCGCTCGGCATCGGGGCTCGGATGCGCCTGGGACCCGGGACGAGGGTCACAGGGGCATCCGTGACACATTCATCTACTATGAAGTTTGACTTTACTTTGCCTGAGAAAGTCTCTTGAGGTAAGCTGACTCTTGACATGATGTAATAAAGAAACTTGTTTTTCCTGCTATACTTGTGGGAGTCCTGACAAATTTTCATTAGATAGATAGATAGATAGATAGATAGATAGATAGATAGATAGATAGATATGCATACAGTTATACCCCGTTATCCATCGTTTCGGTATCCACAGTTTCACAGTTACATCACCATCAATGTTGCCAAAAACCTTGTTACCCATCACTTCGCTTCACAGATACATCACTTTACATTCAATATCCGTGAGTATACAACCAACCCTTATTCACTGCAGCTACTTTAGTTGGTGCCATAAAGTCACATTATCTTTTACTGTATTCAGCTTACAATGTTCTTTATGCCTCATTACATTATAATATCATACTGTACTGTACAGCACTTTTTTTTTCTGTCTCATTATCCGTTGTTTCGTTATCCATCATACTGGAATATAACCCCAGCAGATAACGGGGTCTTTTGGAACATGTGGTAGTAAATCACCTTTTTGTTTTTGGAAAAACTTTATACCGTGAGTGCCGCAATTTTTCTTTCTATATGCAATTTGTTGAACTTTGCCAAGGTTCTATATTGCGGGCACCCCGCCAGAAATTTAATTGTTTGGAGGTGCGGCTAGTTTTCTTTTTCTCCCTATATATATATATATATATATATATATTATATATTAATTCACATGTAGTGATTTAAGTAATAATTGAACTTAATGCCCCACTGTAGGATACTACTCCCACATACATTTTTTTTTAAAATTACAAATAGAAAATGTAATTGTATAGATATTAAACATTTACCTGTTTTTTACATATTCTATGGGCAATGGATGCCTCTGAATGGCATCTGTCAGTGGCTTCCATTTAAAATATACTTACCTTAAATCAAGGCCATAAAAAGATGCCACATATTTAATCACTCCGTTAATCTGTGTTCACTTTACAGATGTTTAATGTAAATACCAATTGTTCTCCTAACCTATTTTTTAAAGCAGTTATTTTCTTTACAGCAGTTTGTCCTTTAAGAACACATCACTTTTGATTTTAAATAGAAGTTGGATCTGTGAACATCTGATGGCTTTAGATCTGGATTCTTGTAGACCACCTATATTAACAGGGGAAGATATGTTTAGCTATATGGACAGGGGTTGTCTTTGAGACAACCCTAATCCATCCATCAACATAATTATACTTTGAAATGTCAATGCTAGCTAAATAGCAACCGTAGACCAGAACAAAGGCTATCCCTTCAGTGCAAAGCATCTTTTTAATGAATTACTTATCACTCCCACATAAATTCAGTCTTTAGGTATCGATTTCATTGCAATAATCATTTTTTTCTCCATATAATTAAGTGTACATGTGACAACTTTTATACATTGGCTGAACTTTTATTTCCAATGGACCTAGATGTAAATACTCAGGTCCAGTGGGATTGCACAATCTCTACTGTAAATGAATTCAAAATTCTGTTTAATTTGCTTGTCCCCTATACACCCTTATTCTCAAAATAGAAACCTGCCAGGTTTGGAATATAAATCTTATCTGTCATTAAATTACGCTGCCCTATGTCAGGGGAGCATAGTGCGAGGACAGGTCTGATCTCATATTAGCTAACACAGTATGAAAAATTTTGTGCCGTTTGGCTAATAGGAGAAATTGGAGAACACAGTGGGCACATAGTTTGAGCCTGGGTTATTCATGAGAGGAGCACTTCTCTTCCTCCTTCTGACCAGGACTGGGGCAAGCTATTCTGGTGCCCTAAGCAAATAAATCATATAGCGTCCTCCCAATGGGAAATTCAGCCAACTCCACACTTCCTTGTGCCTCCTTTTCTGCCTGGGATGAAGTGGCACCGTAAGGGCGCTTGCCAACGGCATAGGACGGTATTTGTCCTGTTTAGCACTCGTCTCCACGGCCGCGGGGGGACGGCTTTTCTCCGCGATGAGCAGAGAAGAGCCCTCCCCACCCTCCTCATTGAGAAGCACAGATTCCGTCCGAAAACCGGACGGAAGATTGTGCTTGCTCAATGTCTTTTGAGAGGCCCGCGGGCGGCAAAACCGCCGGGCGGAAAATCCGTGCAGTGGGGACTGCTGCACGGGTTTTCCATAGAGCACAATTGTGCTCATTTTCGGCCGGTTGCCTACCCTCGCATACCCATCATCCAAGCCCTGCTTCTGACTCCCCCCAACCTACTGATGAGTTGCTGTGTATGCAGATAAATAGAAACCAGCTGTAAATTAACGCTGAGTGACTTTCCACATGAATACATTAACTTATAAACTCATAGAGGGGAGCATTGTCTAATGACAGTTCTGCTTTAACATGCCTGATACTTTGTTCCCCTCAGATATAAGCACTGCCAGAAGTGCTTGACAGTAGCTTATACCACTCTTCCTATGGTAGTAAAGAAGATACATGTTAAACAGGGGCGTTACTAAAACTTATAGGGCCCATAGCAAAATGAGATGGGGTTCCACCACTTATGACAATAAACTAAAACAGCAGCATAAGTAGCCATAATTAAAGGTATAAATAATACCGCCAGATATCAGGAAACTTAAATAGAAGTGGTGGAGAGCAGAGATCCACCAATTACTTGTTTCCTACACAAAAGGAACAATGTTCTTGTACCTGAGTGGGGCCTCTAAACCTCTGGGCCCCATAGCAGTGGCTGCTATGGATATAGTTACACCTATGTTGACCCAATATAAACTTGCAGGTTTATGAGAAGGAGAAATAACTTGTATTGCCACCAGTGAACTATAGACCTACAGAGCTAAACAGCAAATACTGCTTTTTATATCTTATGACTGCAAGGTATATGACTGAAGGTTATGTGACACCTTGAGCATCACCAGAAGACACAAACATCAAAGTGAGAACATTTTATATATATATATTTTTTTTTTACTTAAGTTGAAATACGTATAATAAATTTAATTTGTGGCAAGATATGTATTTACATCAAATATGAATTGTTTGCTAATAGATAAAGTCTGTTTTATGCATTGAAATTCAATGACCAATAATGCATTTAGGGGACATATATGAAAACTGTCTAGGTCTAAGACTTTCTTTGTTCAGAGGATGATATGAAATGAAAGGTAAGCTCTGATTTGGTTATTATGGTCAACAAAAAAGTCTTAGACCTAGATAGTTTGCATACATAAGGCCCTTAGTCTATAAAGTTAAAACAAAGCATAAAATAAATAGAATATTATTGTTTTGCTCAGACCATTTCCGATTAAGCATGGTTTTGGCATTCTTTTGAGCATCCATAAAGATCTTTCATGTCTTTCATGTCAGACGACACATCAGATTCCCCAGCAAAATTCTGACTTTCTGGTTGCAAAATCTTTATCAGTATTGTAATTCTCCAGCAAAGAAAAGTTCAATGTCCTGTTTACTTAATAATTAATTATTATCTTGTCACTGATTAACTGCAAAGCACTAGGCTACAGCCTACAGATATTTTTCTTTGCACAGAATATTTGCATTTAGGCTATAACCTAGGGGTCTGCTAAGAATTGTGTGGGCTCTCAGGTAATAAGAGTCAGGTCTGTATCACCTATGATACTACTGTTTTTGACTAATTTAATTTGTTGCATTTTGCCTATCTTAAACAAGGCACCATGCATCTATTGTGATCTCATATCACATGGCAGCATAGCCCTTTGGCTTGGGATCTTACATTTCAATAAAGATAAGATCACTATGCTGAATGTCACTATGGGCTATAGCAATTGTATGATGCTGCCACATGAGCTAGAATTTAAAGGGGGTCTCCAGGACTACCTGTTTATTTGTTATAGGGCTCACAACTGTATTATATTATACTTTGTAATTCATAATTTTTTCCCTGACCTGCTGTACAACACCAGGCAAAGAGCCCTGTCCTCCCCTCCCCTTATCCACTGCAAACCACCGGCCTTTCATTGGTCACATGTCCTCATTGAACGTCACATCACACTCAGTAGGTGTGCTTTGAAGCCAGGCTTAGCTCAGGAACACTCCCCTGTAGTGGACCTAACCTGAGCAGAGAACCATCTGGCTACATTCACTCCTACAGTCTGTAGTTTGCAAGTGAAAAGAAGTAATTACATCACAGTAATGACAGGGGAGGAGAAACTGTTTGTTTATCTTTGAGTCTTGCTGGCAGAACTTAGTAATGGGAGAAAAGGACCACAGTTCAAAGCTGGGGGATTGTGTACTGCTGTCCTGAAAATGACTGCAGTTCTGTACTGTTTACACAGTGACTCATGAGTAGTAGTTATCATCATTATCATGACAGCGAGTACAGAGCTGGGGGGTTACACACTAATGTCAGCACATGGACCCTAGTAGTAATAACTGTGGAGAAAGTTAAATTGCAATGCAGTCTGGGACTTGTATGAAAGAGATGCTGGAGAACTAGTGACATGCCAGCAAGCAGGAAGTTTCAATGAAAAAGTGGATCGTTTGATAGATGAATAAGGAGGCAAAAGAAAATAAAAAAAAAACATGAAGGTAGTAGAATATCTTTACTTCTCAATATAAATGCTGTTTATAGTGTTCTATGAAATCATTAAACTCCTAGATAACTCTTTCATTTGTGGTTGGGAAATGCAAACAAAAGCAATGACGCTGTAAATTCTAGCTTGTTGTTTAGCCTAACCATTGCATATCGGGTCTGAAGATCCAGAATCCAAACCTAGAAATGTTAGTAGGCTCCAGTCCACTTCCATGCTGTAAATTTGAGGCTCTACCGGAGCTTTGAGATTGCCACTCTAGGATGCACTTTGACACCTGTTCGTGTGTCCCTGAGCTTTGGATTGCCTTTCCAGGATGTACAGTATTGTGCAGGAGACCCATTTTACAGGCAGTCTTGTGGATTTGTGATAACATCATTTTACGCCTAGAGGTTAGAATGTTAATAGGGTCCAGTAAAATTCCATGCTGAAACTTCAGACTCTTCACATTGGGCACTTCTAGGTGCTCTGTAACCTCAAGTCATGCCTTATTGGAAGAACCCGATACTTCCCTTGTATCACCCTTATTATCAAGATCTACTTATTCTAGGTTGATTTGGTCAAGACTCCTTTGACCATGGCAAGAGGAGGAAAGATGTAAACCAGGCGGGATACCCTTTTAGGATATGGCATTCACCACCAGTGGTTCATTTCCCTTTTACAGGTAAAGGACACTGGTATCTTGGCATTTGTTTGTTGTCACAAAGGGCTTCTACTGGAGTTTCCCGTCTGGGAGACTACTCGCCCAGTACAGTTGTGCCCCTGCTAAGCTCATCTGCCAAGATGTTTAGACTTCCTGGGAAATGTACGGCAGTGAGGAGATGCAGATGCTTTCCCATGAAGGAAGAGATCTGATAAGCTTCTTTCATAAGGATGAGAGACTTGTTTCCTCCTTAATAAATTATGCAAGCTGCTACTGTTGTGTTGTCCGCACAGAATTTTACTGAATTTCTTTGCAGCCTGGCAGAAATAAAAAGCGCATATTTACTTCCGTGAGCTCCTTGACATTGGGGGACAGCTCGTTTACCCATGGAGATTAGAGATCTTGAACTATATAATGTTCTAGATCTGCTACTCAGCCTCTCTGGAATCTATCTGAAGTCAGATAGACCCAGGTACTGGTGTGAAAAGGATCTTCTGTTGATTGGAGATTCCTACCAGCTTTAAAATCATTAACTTGCCTCAATGGTTGTACCCATTTGAAGAACATATATTATCTACCCTTTGGGAGACTTACTCCACTTGTCAGGAAATGACCAACATGCTAAAAAGCTAAGCCCACAGAATGACCTTTATTGCACTTGTAGAAGGGTAGAGAGGCTGTCTATCCTTTTGGCCTATTTGTTTTTCTGCGCTAGGAATTCCATCAAAGTTGCTTTAATATAAGCATGAGTCGCAGCATTGCTTCTATTGTGGCATTTATTACATGGAACAGTGATGGTCTAGCCACTTGTGAGACTTCTTTCACTGTGCAAGGAATTCCAACTGTAATAGACTCCTAAGACCAAACTCACTGGCCCTTAGATTTACCTGAGTCCAGTATCAGCACTGACTTACTATTGTAATCAGTCTTTCAGCAACAAGACTTTGTGCTCTTTTGTGCTCTTTTTTCAGAGCACCAATAAGATAACATCAATTGATTCAGAATGGGCCTTCAGTTTTCTTGGAGACCAGGTATGCTCTATAGATGTATTATGTAAACTGGTTCTCCTACCCCTGCTACGTAGCAATACCAAATTGACTGTCTTGCTTGACAAGTCGCAGCATAGCTTCATCGAGCTGCCCTCCTCAAATGGCTTTCATTGGAGCCATTTGTCAACAGTTTAATTAACATAGCCTTCAGATGAAGCTGGTATCCCCCCTGGGGAGCAGTTCATAGCTCATCTACAGCCATGGCTCAATAACCTTAGGGTTATGAGCATGTTACTCTGGCTATTACTTTTTGGGATGACAGCACAGGGAGAAGCTGTAGTTCAGCTTGTGATGGAACTCGTGTCTGGGAGTACTGTATAGGTCGACTCATCTGCATCCGAATGGATACAGCTTCATAGTGTCATCTAAGCCCACCTGGGCAGATGTAGCATGGTAACTTTTGTGGCTCTTATCCATAGTATCCCACAGTGTAGCACTAGTGATAGTACGGTGCTTTAGGACAACTTGGCTACTATCTTTCAAACCACACATCCAAACCTCTGCCTGCCGCCTCCACCTGAAAGACATCTCTCACATCCGCTCATTCCTCAACTATGACACTACAAAAATGCTGGTCCATGCCCTTGTCATCTCCCACCTAGACTACTGCAACATCCTTCTCTGTGGCTTCCCAGCTAGCACCCTCGCTCCCCTCCAATCCATCCTTAACTCTGCTGCCCGTCTTATCCACCCCTCTTCTCGCTACTCCTCTGCCTCTCCCCTCTGCCAATCCCTTCACTGGCTTCCCATTGCCTAGCGAATTCATTTCAAGCTGCTAACCATGACCTACAAGGCTCTCTATGACCTCTCCCCTCCATACATCTCTGCCCTAATTTCCAAATATCTTCCCTTACGCAATCTCCGCTCCTCTCAGGACCTTCTCCTCTGCTCTCCCC
Organism: Phyllomedusa bahiana; assembly: GCA_025379985.1. Classification (NCBI taxonomy): domain Eukaryota; kingdom Metazoa; phylum Chordata; class Amphibia; order Anura; family Hylidae; genus Phyllomedusa; species Phyllomedusa bahiana. The sequence continues at coordinate 190,352 of JAODAL010001914.1, forward strand.
TTATCAGCTCCTCACACAACCGTCTCCAAGACTTCTCCCGTGTTTCACCCACACTCTGGAACTCACTGCCCCAACACATCAGACTCTCCTCCACTTTCACCAGCTTCAAAAGCAACCTGAAAACCCATTTCTTCAGGCTTGCCTATAACCTACACTCACCTTGTTGTCACTACCTCCTACACAAACATGTCTGCCCCTCACCTCCTGTCTCTTTCCCCCTCCTTGTAGATTGTAAGCCCTCGCGGGTAGGGTCCTCTCTCCCTCTGTCGTGCCAATTGTCATTAATCACTTATCATTGTACTCGTTTGACTTATGTTATGTATGTAACCCCCTCAAATGTACAGCGCCCTGGAATCAATGGCGCTTTAAAATACTTAATAATAATAATAATAATAATAATAATAATACTGTCACCTCTGTAGGGTGCTTGAGTCATTGGCACATCCGCTCTCTCGTCCATTATCAGGCTTGAGCCATAGACTTCCATCTTCTCCTGGTCCAGGGAAAACCCAGTGTATTTAGTACATGTGCATTTAGTACAGGCGTTATATTGGTGCCAGTGCATGAGAGCTGAGAGGGAGAGCCCACAGAGGTGGGTCTCCACCAGGACTGTAGGGGAGTCCTTCACAGAAAAACCTTAGGCCCCCTAGAGTCTGCACTTTGTCTGCACTTTCCTCCGGGGGAACTCCAATCAGAGGGCTGGATTGCCTGAATGAGCTAAGGCTTATGTATACATAGGAGAAGGATAATCTTGTTATTCATTCTTAATGGGAAATACATAGAGATAAGAAACTGCTGCTCATTTAAAGCTTTAGGTACAACTTAACTTTTCTTCACTCCAAAGAAGACTTGTTCTTTTCTTTAATCAGATTGCCGACAACTGAACTTGTGGGATATTATAGGAGAGGAGATTTAGCAGAGGAGGTCTGAAGAGTATAATGGCAACATTAATATACATAGTGATAATAGTATAACATTATGCCAGGCACAATAGCTATAGTACATCGCTTTGCACATAGGCAATATAGGTAATAATTATATATGTAAGAAATAAGCAGTAACAAAAGCAACCACATAGTGTCACAGAAGTACACCAAATGCAAAGCAAGGCAATGCTGGACTCAACTGAAATCCAAGCAGGTGAAAGTCAGTGTTTATTTGAAAGCAAAAAGGCCATGTCCCCACGACCGGTTTTTCAGCCGGTTTTGAAAACCGTCTGTAACCTGGCTGTCAAACTTTATCATGGACCTCTACAGTCCCCACTGCACTGATCTTCCGCCGGACGGTTTTTGGGCAGAATATGAACAAGTCAATGTGAAGGGGGAGGGCTTTTCTCCACATACAGCAGAGAAAGGCCGCCCCCCTGCAGCCGTGTACATGGCCGCAAAAACAGGGAAAATACCAGTCGGATAATCTGACCGGCATTTGCTCTCTGCCATGGGGACATGCCCTAAGGGCGACATGTATGAATTCGAATGCGTTTTTTTTTTTTTACTTGGCACTGACACCCCAGTTGTAAATAGATATAGAGGAGTGTAGAATACGACAGTATGTATGAAAATTTTTGGTACATTACATAGAGCTTAATGTACCAAACTTTGTATGGGCATAGAGTTTGAGTAAGAGACATATGAAAGCAGTTGCTTCAAAGTGAATTATCGCGTCTCGTTTCAGTGTATAACGCGCCTGAATTATGAAAGTGGTTTTTGTGTGATTATAAATGATGTCTAAAGATCAACACGCCTCGCCTGTGTGTTTAGCCCATTATGGAACTTTGGCACATTAGACCAGTTTATGGGAAAACCCCAGAAAAGTGAGTGCAAGGAATCTATGTGATGTGTATAATGATTATTTGTTTTTGTCGCCATTTTCCCACACCCACTTACATGGGGTATATAATCCCCATATAATTAATGGAACAAAGAAATTAAATACTGTGGGGCAAATACATTTCCTATCATATAATCCACATAGCATCCCTTTTGGCTATATGTTTTTATATATAAGGGGAGGGGATACAAAGCTAGCCAATACTCACCAAAATATGGCTTAAAGATATAAAATGGATTATATTGATAATCATAGGTTAGTGTGCTCTCATGCCTTAATAGACCCAATGTGTAACAATCACACAGGTGTGAAAACCCTAGGTACAGATAAAGGTAACTTTGGACCAAAAGTAAAAAAAATACCTTTAGTGCTCTCTGTATATGAGTATAATAAAAAAAATCTGAATTACAACATATCTCGTTCAGTCCACCAAGCTGTAACGTTTATAATCTATACCAGGCATCCTCAAACTGTGGCCCTCCAGCTGTTGGGAAATTACAACTACAAGTAATTACAATTACAAGTTGTAGTTTCCCAACAGCTGCAGGGCCACAGTTTGAGGATGCCTGATTTAGACCTTTTCTTTTTAATATGCTTCTAAGTGTTATAAATGGCAGGAACTCTTCTGTCATTTCATCCTCCCTTGCTTATTACGTCACCAGGAGTTCCTGTGCCATGCCTGTCTTGTTGTCTGTTTGTTCAAAATGGTTGCATGGCAACTGCTCAGGATCCTTGCTTGTCAGCTGACCTGGTCGGGCACCTGAGCTCATTAGCATATTCTATAAACCTCAGCTGAAAATGTCAGCCTGATTGCAGAGTATGGATCTTGTCTAGTTCTGTTGTGTGGGTTTACTTTGTCTTGTCCATTGTCAGTTAAGTTGTGTCAGGCTGAATATCTTGTTTTGTTTGGCTATAGCTTTGGACTTTTTTATTTTTTTTTTAAATATAGATTTGGTGTTTATCTAGCCTTTTTTTTTTTTAGCCCTGCCCAGGACTTGCTGGAACCTAAAGCCCTTTCTGTATTAGGGTCAGTTGTAGCTTAGGGATATAACTTAGAGAGAGGCTTTAGGGTTAACATCCGGGAAAGAGGTTCCAGTGTTAGGCGGTAGTCAGAGGGCGAGCTTTTAAGGGATAGCATTAGGAACAATAAGCCAGGGACAGTTATCGCTATTACTCTCTTGTCCCTGAAATGTACCCACATTGTATCTCCATCACACCGTGCATCTGACTTCATCCGTCTGCTGTCCATTTTTCAAATCATTTAGCAAAGAGTCTTTTTATTGATATACTCCAGATTGTTATTTCATGTGACAACTGGTATACTTCTCTGTGTTTGTAGCATCGTCACAGTAAGCAATAGTGTTGATATTTTTGGAGATGTCAGTAATATGTTAAAAGTTTAATTAAACTTTAGTAGGGAAGAGAATTAAGAAACTAAACATAAGAACAAAGTGCACAATCTGAAATGAATAGCATTTTTGTTAACTAGCTCCTTCATGTCACATGGAAAAGTACTGGGGGACCCGCTCTATCAAACTAGTTATTGATAGAGAGATGTCTGTTGTGCCCACCTGTATTGGTGAGCAGGCCAATGCTTTTTGGAGAATTCTTAGGGGGACATGTATGAAAACTGTCTAGGTCTAAGGCTTTGTTTGTTGCCCATAGCTCCTCTTTCATTTCATATAGAGCTCTGAGAAAATGAAAGGGGGAGCTCTGATTGGTTGCTATGGGCAACTAAGAAAGTATTAGACCTAGACCATTTTCATACATGTGGCCCTTAGTTTCTGGTCCCTGGAGATTTAGAAGTTTTCTCCTGTAATAGCAATTCAGACCCAAGTCTAGAAGTCACATGTTTAATTTGCCCCTAAGAGTACTCAGGAGGCCCCCATATTATCCTGGTCACCAGAAGGTTTCTTATAATACATGGCTGTGCAGGAATGGCTGACAAAGCTGTATGTATGCATATAGGTTTGTGTCAGCTCTCTTTAGTTTTCGGCTCAGTAAGAGGACCTCTGTGAACCAAGGAAAGGGGCAGGAGCAGGAAATACAGTTCCCTCCCAGTAAGGTTGTTTTTTGACTGGCAGAGGATATTTTTGTATGGTAGTTGTTGGATAACTCTGGATGCAGACAGAGGGCTAATCTGTCATGTGGGGAAGAAAAAAATATTTACCTGTTGCCTGGGCGCAAGGAGGAATACAGTGACTTCAGTCTTTTCACAGGGGGACTGCACTTGGCATACAGTAGTGGTGCATGCCCTGGTGCTGGTCATCAGGTTTGTGGTATTCCTGAATCAGATTTAATTATTCTGCAGCAATTTTCCCTGGTTTTTGTTGTGCTTAATTCATCAGTGTATGTCAGGCCCAATGCAGAGGCAACTGTTGCACCTTGTGGTAATATCCCTGGGGTACTCCACAGGAAAAGATGGATTCATTATACAAGGGTTAGCAGGTTTCCTATGGTCTTTCTTTACTTTTAGAATTTGAGTAGGGTATTGGCTGTGGATTAACTCATACATGCCAACTCTCCCGTTTTTGGCGGGGGGTCCCGCTATTTGGGGTCCCCTCCCGCCCTCCCAGGGGAGTTGGCATTCCTCCCGCCGCCAGCAGGCGGGGGTCCTTTAAATGGCCGCGGCGACAGAGTAGCGCAAGTGCGCTACTCTTGCACCGCCGGGCCGCTCCTAAAGGCGGGTGAAGCGGCCGCTGCGCCCGCTTCACCCGCCCGGAGTCTCGCTGTGCAGGGAGGAGGCAGGAGGGATCGTTCCTCTCCTCCCTCCTCCCCCTGTATGTACGGCGCCGGTGTGTGCGCCGCACATACAGGTCAGCGGCGCAGGGGAAGTGACGCGCGGCTGCAGGGGAGTGACACGCGGCTGCTCTCACTTCCCCCTGCGCCGCTGAGGAGATCGTCCGGAGGGCCGTGGGTGCAGGAGCCTGGTGAGGTAAGTGGATTTTATTATTTTATTTTGAGTAGCTATATGGGGGGGCTCTGCCTGGCAACACTGGGGGCACTACCTGGCAACAATGGGGGCACTACCTGGCAACAGAGGGGACATCTACCTGGCAACAGAGGGGACATCTACCTGGCAACAATGGGGGCACTACCTGCAACAGAGGGGACTTCTACCTGCAACAGAGGGGGCTCTACCGCAACAAGGGGGCACTAACCTGCAACGAGGGGACATCTACCTGGCAACAGATGGGGCACTAACCTGGCACCAGAGGGGCCACTACCTGGCAACAATGGGGGCACTACCTGGCACAATGGGTGTAGCGTCGCGAGCGCCTGCAACAGAGGGAACATCTACCTGCCAACAGAGGGGGCATCTACCTGCAACAATGGGGCACTACATGGCAACAGAGGGGGCATCTACCTGGCAACAGAGGGGGCACAACCCCTGGCAACAATGGGGCACTACCTGTCAAACAATGGGGGCACTACCTGGCCAACAATGGGGGCACGACCTGGCGAACAAAGGGGGCACCTACCGGGCTACAGAGGGGGCATCTACTTGGCTACAAGGGGGCATCTACCTGCCTGTAATAGGGCACTACCTGCTTATGGGGGGTTTACTACCCTGGCTATAAGGGCATCTACCAGGCTTCTTCCAAAGCCTTTATGCGTTATGCCGTTATGTGGTGTGCTTTTTGAAGGGGCATGGCATACCGACAAGAGGGCGTGTCCATGCAAATTTTGCCGCGTAGCGCGCCGCCCACTAAAATCTCCTGCTTTTTCATTTTCAAAAGTTGGCAACTATGGATTAACTGCAGGTGTTGACAGCCAGAATATTAAAAATATAATTTAGAATGTGACATTTTGGGCCACATGTATGAAAACTGTCTAGGTCTAAAATTTACTTTGCTGCCCATAGCAACCAATCAGAGCGCCACTTTCATTGTTCCAGAGCGCTATATGAAATTAAAGGGGCGCTCTGATTGGTTGCTATGGGCAACAAAGAGAATTTTAGAACCAGACAGTTTTCATACATGTGACCCTTTATGTTTGGTCCATGCAGGCCACAATGTGTTAATCTGATTCTGGCCTTTTCAAATATCACATTTCCAATGAGAAAGAAAAACTTCTCGGGCCCTACTTTTACAAAGTATTTAGCTTCAAATACACTTTGTTCATATTGTTGGTTTGCAAGCTTCCTATTGTGCTTTTGAGGATTGTAATATTGGTTTATTAAAGAAAAAAATGACTGTGTGCTGTGAATATATATTCATATTCAGATAAAAGATTTTTGTAAAGGAAATGAAGTAAAAAAAAAATATGTTTCAGTACTTACCACAGTCAAATATTCTCAGCTTTTATCCTTTTGGTTATAAATATAATATTTAGGTAAATTCCTATTCAACTACCTGTGTATCAGATTTGTTTGGTAATGTCACTTTGTTAAACATATCTGAACATAGAGAGTGGAAGAGTTTAATAGTAGTGTATAACCAATGAAATGCAAGTTACACTTAAAGAGGTTGTCTCACTAGAAGGATTGATTTTTATGTTAAAGATCTTGCAAAAACAAGTCACTTTGCCATATGTGTCCATTAACAGTATCATACCTATTCCTAGATATCCCCTCTTGTATGGGCTGCAACAGGAAAAAAAAATCTCAGGTCCGCTATAGCTTACAGACACTGTTTGATCTCTCTCCTGATAGGCTGCCAGTGCTGGTCACTACAGCTACAGACCTGGAGTCCTCAGCAGCTCATCACTACAAACCAGTAGAAGCCAGTAGAGACCAGTAAACACACCCCTGAATTTAAAAATGAAATCAAGAATACTGGACTAAGGTAGGATGAATCGATGTAGTGAGACAACACTTTTAAGTATATATTGTATGGCAGGGGTCCCCAACCGCCGGTCCGCGGACCAGCACCGGACCGTAACGCATCCTCTACGGTGGTCGGCATCTGCTCTGCGCGGCCGTTGTATTCCGGCCGCGCAGACCTATCAGCTGAACACATCGTGCGGCTGCATCACTATAGAGAGAGCAGGGGCGGTGCATTACCGTCCCTGCTCTCCCTATCGCTGTAGATGTGGCGCTCACTGAGCGCCGCATCTACATATCAGCGGCGCAGGAGGAGTGATGCAGCAGTGTCGTCACACCCCCTGCGGCGCTCGGTCTCGCTGGACGCGGGCTCCTGGAGGAAGCAGCTCTGCAGGGATCCGGGTATTGGTGAGTAACTTTTTTCTTATTTTCTTTTTCTTTTTTTTTTTATTTCACTAGCTTGGCCACTACAGGGGGCTATATATGAATTTATAATAACTACAGGGGCCATATGTTAATTTATAATAACTACAGGGGCCATATAGGAATTTATAATAACTACAGGGGCCAAATAGGAATTTATAATAACTAAAGTTGCCATATAGGAATTTAAAATAACTACAGGGGCTATATACGTGAATTTATATAACTACAGGGGCCATATATGATTTATAATAACTACAGGTGGCTATATGAGAGTTTTATAGATTAACTACAGGGGCTATAATGACTTTATAAGTAACTACAGGGCTATATAGGAATTTTATAATAACTACAGGGGGCTATATATGGAATTTATAAATATCTACATGGCTATAATAGAATTTATAATAACTACAGGGGCATATATATGAATTTAATAAAAACTACAGGGGCCATATATAGTTTTAAAATAACTCAGGGGGCTTGTATATGAATTTATAATAACTACAGGGGCCGATATATTAGGTTTATAAAAACTACATGTGGCCATATATTAATTTAAATACACAAACTAATGGGCCATATATGAATTAATAATAACTACAGGGGCCAAATAGGATGTGTGCCCTGCATTGCATGCGTTGGTGAGGTGGTAAACAAAGATTGCCAGAGTCACCCCATTAGCTTATTCTGCCACCTTGCCTGCTGCTTCGCAACGCCTACTTGGCACTCTACAGCTGTCAAGATCGCTTGATGTTGTTTGCCACGTGACATTTGGTGAACGTGAAGCAGACGCAACAGATTCTCCAGTTGATCAATCAGCAAGGTACTCCATTTCCCTGTCATTTTACTCTCTATTTGGGTGGTGGAAGGAAAAGTGCTGATTTAGTTTTGTACTGGGGATCCAGGAGGAAGGCCACCCAGTAACCTGTTTGATCATTTGATGGCCTTAATGCAGGATGCATGTTGAGGAATGTAGCATCCAAAGCACTCATGTGAGAGATGGAGCCTTGATTTCCCAGCCTCTGGGGTCGAGGGGCACTAGCAAACTGATCTTCCTCATCTTCCTCCACCGCCTCAAATTCGCGCCAACCTCTTTCCAAGGCAGGGACTCGTAACATCGAGTTGTCTAGGAATACCTCCTCCTCCTCCTCCGCTGCCTCCGCACAGCTTCAACACAGCCCTGACTTGCCTGAGATGATACACCCTGAGACTGATGCCGCCACCTTGGCAACTAGCTCTGGACCCCGAACCACAGCCTAATGAAGACCGATGAAATTGGTGAAACTGACGGGCCTTGGAGGATTGATGGAGAAAAGGCTCCTGTGTCCGTATCTGTGTTCCGTCTCCTCCTCCGTCGCTGGCGGGACCGGTGTTTCCAGAGTGTCCCCAATCGATTCGTTCCAGAACTAATTATCACCACAATGCTCATGCTGACAAGGGCATTTGATTCGCATGACCAATTTTTGAGGTGGCTTCTTCCAAAACTGGCAAGGAGATTGTGCAGGAGCTCTTTCACCTGCCTCCACTCCTGCGTGGCTCAACACCCCGAGGTCCGCACCGCTGCTTGTCGAGCCATGTGTCACTTCGTACTGCGTAAGTGGCATTGCGCTGCAGCACAATCGCTGGAGCAAGTGTGAGGGTGGAATTCCCAGCGTGTTGCCACGTCAACAATGAGACGGTTGATGGGGAGGCCGAGCTGATGCAGCAACGCAGCCCGGCGGGATGAAGCATGGTGCCGAACGGCGAAAGTGCGAACTTTATACTTCGAGCTATCCTCAGCAGGCAGTCCCAGACCTGTAGGCTCTATTTAGAAATTTCATGACGACCAGGTTCATGACATGTGCCATTGCAAGGGATGTGCTCCAGCTACCATTCTTAAGGGCGGCCACAGATTCACCCGTTATCGCACACTCACCTTGTCCCTGGCACCAGTCCATGTGTCACCCAGGCCATCGCTCGTACTCTGTTGCGGAGTGAGCCGTTTCCACAAGGCTCCTGACCATGTGGTGTGGGACAGTCTCCAAGACAATTAAATTCAACCCGTCCAGATTTCTCTGTCCGTATGCCCACCAGAGAACCTTGGGGAAAGAACCTGCACCATCCCTGCGGTTATTGAAGAGCGTGCGTCAGAGCCTGAGAGCCAACGTCTACCCCAGTGACATCCACCCAGCTCACCCAGTGAGCCTGGCACAGAGATATAGCGCCTTGGCTTGCTTACTAATTCATGTGGTCAGTTGTTCCAATGGACTTTTTCCGGACACAGATGCAGACAACGCCCATGAAATTATAGATGACAACGTGGCTGCCAGGCAGGGACGCTATATTCTGGCAAAGAAATCAGCTCGGGCATTGGTAAAGGTGTGGCCGGCAAGCGCCATCACTGGCGGCACCCATCTGTGTCCCCAACAGACGGAAAGGCAACATTTCCAATGCCAAAAGCCTGGAAAGCCCGACATTCAGGCTTTTGGCTTTGGGATGGTTTGGGTTAAATGTGTTTCTCTGCTCCCAAAACTGGAAGAAGAAGGCTGGCTGCTAGACATGGCTGCTGTAGCGCGTGCAGGTCCTCAAACTGCGAAGAGAGGGGTAGGATGGGTCTCTGGTGGTGCTGGTGTACTCGTGTTACCGGTGGAGGCTGAAGCGGAGGCTGATCCCGATCAAGACACTGAGAGACAATGGGCAGCTGAGGACGCTTTGTTGGTTGCGAGGTAGGCTGAGACACAGGTGGTTGACATGGTTTGGAGGCCCGGCGTCGATCTTGCCTTTTTTGGCCAGTGTGCCTCATTTCAACTCATGCATTCGCAGCATTGTGACTAACATGTTGGTGATGGTTAACCACCTATGGTTCCCTTGCCTCTACTTATGCTTTTACGGCAAAGGCGGCATTATGACATCGCTGGGTGAATCAGAGGCTTGGTCCAAAGAAGGGCCCAGGCTTGAGAGTGTCCTGGACCTTTTTGACGGCGATAAGGCGAGGAGCGGGGTTTGCCGCTGACCGTGGGCTGCGGAATCTATCAGTGGGGACTTCTAGCGACCGCCCTCATCCCTTGTTTGAGGCGGAACCCTACTGACACTACCCCATCCGTCTAAACCACCTCGTCCAGAGATTGAAGTGCTCGCAAGGCAAATTCTGCTGAAAAGTACCCACGTTGGATCCGCTAAATATCGTCATCATCATCATCAACACAGGTGACTTTTGTTCGTCCTTGACATTCTGCATCCAGGAGCTCGGGCTACAAGCAAGAAGTTACTGGCAAGGCGGTTGCCGACTCCCGGGATTTGTGCCAGATTGACCGAGGCTTCCTTCTCCTCCTCTGATGGCATCAGTAACTGGGCGTCAGAGCAGAAGAAAAACATCCTCTTTGGCCTCATGAATCTTTTAACATGCCTTCTGAACCCCAAACCACATTTTTGTACAATCAAAGAGGTCCTTCAGAATGATTATCCACAGTGGTGGGGACACAGTTGACATTTGGGCTGCTCATGTTGAGACGGATGCTGGTGATGCTGATGACGACATTTGTGGCCGTGACTGGAGGTAAGACTGCTGGAAATGCAGGTTGCATTAACCACTGAAGACAGATTGGCGACGCTGATCGTACTGAGATTCACAGGGCACTGACCCACGATGACGAAAGGTGCCTGACGGTCCTGCAACTGGATGATCCGACTTGCATGCGTCTTGTCGCCAGCACTGGAAGGAGCACCTCTCTCATACCTCTACCTCCATTTCCTACCCCCTCTATTGCGTCGCTTACCACCTGAATTTCGCTTCCATGTTCAGAAATATACTAAATTTGAGAAGGTATGGAATAGTTTTTGGAAAGTCTCTTATTAAAAACGGCAATCACACGCTTATTCTTAAATCCCTCCAATCAAAACAAAATTGCTGGATTCAAATATAACTGCAAAGTAGATCTATCAACAAAGCTGGCCTTTGAAAAAACACGTATCAGAAATGTATTCGGATAATAAAAGGTATTTTTTGGCACCTATCAATTCACCTGTGGTGACAAAAAACATGGCAGTATTCAACATTAAGTCAAGGTGCCTCAATGAACAAAGCTGTAGTGCACCAAAGTAAAAAAAACACGTATCTGTAGATGTATTCGATAATAAAAGTATTTTTGGCACCTACAATTCACCGGTGGTAATTAACAATTGCTGGATTCAAATTTTAACTCAAGTGGCTCTATCAACAAATCTGGACTGGGCAAGAAAGTGCAAAAAACACGTATCTGTAATGTATTTCGGATAATAAAAGGTATTTTTGGCACCCTATCAATTCACCTGTGTGACTACAAAATTGCTGTATTCAATTGTAACTGGCAAAGTAATCTATTCAACAAAGCTTGGCCTGCGCCAAGTGAAAAAACACGTATCTGACATGTATTCGTATAATAAAAGGTATTTTTTGGCACCTATCAATTCACCTTGGTGACTAAAAAATGCAGTATTCACATTTAAGTCAAGGTGCCCTCAATGAACAAAGCTGTAGTCACCAAAGTCAAAAAACACGTATCTGTAATGTATCGATAATAAAAGGTATTTTTGGCACTATCAATTAACCATGTGGTAACTACACAATTGCTGATTAAAATTTAACGTGCAAGGAGGCTCTATCAACAAATCTGTCATGGGCAAAATGCAAAAACACGGTATCTGGTAATGTATCGTATATTAAAGGTAATTTTGGCACCTATCAATTCACCTGTGGTGACTACAAAATTGCTATATTTAAATTTAACTGCAAAGTAGAATCTAATCAACAAAGCTGGCTTTGCAAAGAGAAAAAACACGAATCTGGAAAATGTATTCGGGATTAATAAAAGGTATTTTGTGGCACCTATCAATTCACCTGTGGTGTCAAAAAATTGCAGTATTCACGATTTAAGTGTGCAAGGTGCCTCAATGAACAAAGCTGTAATGCACACAAAGTCCAAAAAACACGTATCTGAAATGTATTCGGGATAATAAAAGGTATTTTTTGGCTACCAATCAATTCACCTGTGGTAACTACACAATTGCTGGATTCAACATTTAACTGCAGGTGGCTCTATCAACAAATCTGTACTGGCAAAAGTGCAAAAAAACACGTATTCTGTAATGTATTTCGGATAATAAAAAGGATATTGTTTGGCACCAATCAATTCACCTGTTGTACTAACAAAATGCTGTTATTCAATTAACTGCAAAGTAGATCTACAACAAAGCTGCCTGTGGCCAAAGTGAAAAAACACGTATCTTAAATGTATTCGTATAATAAAAGGTATTTTTTGGCAGCTATCAATTCACCTGTGTGACTAAAAAATTGCATATTCACATGTTAAGTGCAAGGTGCCTCAATGAACCAAAGCTGTAGTGCTCCAAAGTCAAAAAAAACATGTATCCTGCATTTATTTGGATATTACAAGGTATTTTTTGCACCTATCAACCTGTGCTGACTTGCTGGATTCTAAATTAAGTAGCAAGGTGGATTATCAACAAAGTTGGAATGGGGCAAATTGAAAAAGAAAACACCTATCTAAATGTATACTGATAATAAGAAGTGAGTTTTGCACCTAACAAAGAGACTGCAGTTACTAGAAAAGATGTGTAATCCTATAAGTTCAAAGCTGTCCCAAATAATACCAGGAAATATTTCAATAGAAACTGTTAATAATATAAGCAATTGCAATGTCTACACTAAGTCTTGGTGAACTTGATCCATTATTCTTTATAGAGCTTGTCTATTCGTATAATACAAGATATTTTTGGCACCTTTCAATTCACCTGTGGTGACTACAAAATTGCAGGATTATTATTTAACTGCAAGGTGGTTATATAACCAAAAGTGGAATTGGCAAAATTGAAAATGAAAACCAATCTGAAATGTATACTGATAATAAAAGTGGAGTTTTGCACCTAACAAATAGACCTGCAGTTACTAAAAAGATGTGTATCCTATAAGTTCCAGGCTGCCCAATATCCAGGAAATATTTCAATAGAAAACTGTTAATAATAAAGCTATTGCAATGTCTACACTAAGTCTTGGTGAACTTTATCCAGTATTCTTTATAGAGCTTGTCTGTGTTCGCCGCCCGGGGCCCCCCGCTCTCCGCTCCCCCCCTCCTGTGACTTTACAGCAGTAGATGCTCCTTTAAAATTCTCTACCTAAGTATATAAAATCTTCCAATCTCTAATCTAACTAAATTGTAAGGATCACAGCTAATAGTAGAGGTTTCCTGTGAAGAAATATAATAATTTCGCTGAGCTGTTTGGACACAAGCAAGCGCACGTCCTTCTGCTCTGAACGCTAAGAGACACTGAGCTGAAAAAGGAAACGCTGTTCTATGTAAAACGAGGTCATGATTTTCCAGCCAATCGCAAACCATACACATCCCAGTCATGACGTCGCACACACATCTCACCCCGCTCTTTTCTGTAATCTGATTTGCTGGCCGCCAAAATTACAGGAAGCGCCGAAAAAGGGGCGATCTTAATAGATGATGCACAGATTTTAACCTAAATTATCGCATGATCTAAAAAATCCGATCACCATAAAAACTGTGGCGATTTCAACTTTGTCGATAATAATCGATAAACAATAATTTTCACTTTAAATTTTTTCATTTTTTCCTTTTTTTTTTATTTCTTTCCCCATTCACCTTTATTCACACTCATGTTTATGTTCCTTTTTTTTTTCTTCTCCCCACATTTATTCATATTTATTTTAATTTTTTTTTTTCTCTCCTCACATCTATTCACACATTTATCTTCATGATTTTTTTTTTTTGGTTTTTTTTGGGTTTTTTTTTTGCAAGGGGACTTTTGTTTTATACAGTTTTGCCTGTGTCTTTAATTATGTTCTAAAAAAACGTATGTTATTTGCATCATGTCACATGATATGTGTTCTGACACGTCATTGGTTTTGATTTCTTTTAAATATGTTTGAGTGTCTGTTTTTTAAGTCATGATTAAGGGTGCTTACCCGAAACGCGTTGACTCTGTCTGTCGTGTCTGGATTTTAATGATTGATACAATAAAAAAAATTATTTTATTTATCCAACGGTGCTGGATCTTTTCCGCCATCCATGCGGACTTCTTGTCCTAGTAAAAGGGAAGTTATATCTCCAAACTCACCCCAAATTCCCCCTCATCAACAGTATGTAAAATTTCTTCCCCCCCCCAAAAACAAGAGCTACCCCCGGTTTTTGGCTCACTACTTTCAAAAACCTTTTTTTGGGCTGTCTTGTACATTCAGCACCCACATTGAAGTACTTTAAGGGAAATGACAGCTGATATGCCCGTTACCAAGGGGGAGAGAACGATCAACTTTACTGTACACAATTCTTCTGATTCCCCCACATCAAATTTGTCAACTTTAAAATTTTTTGGTAGCATGGATATCTTTATATATAGATTGCAGTCACGGTCCTAGCACAATATTGTAGTCACAATCCTTCATTGTCAAATCTTCTTCTACTGAATACTGAATACAGTTATCATGGAAATTATAACCCCAAAAAAACAAAAATTTTATTTGCTATCAAAATTATACAATCTGACCCTATAATTACCCTACATACCAATGAAACGATACTGTGTACTACCCGTCAGGGGAGAAATGCCCCGAAAAGGCGGCCCCGTTTGGGGACAGAAAATATCACTATAACGGTATAAACCCCTTAAATCCCAGATCCCACGCTTTTCCCCCCGACATTTTTAGGGTTTTCATCGGGGTTCAAAAAACCCGTGTGGAAAAAGATACGCTTATACAACGCATTAAAACCTGTTTAAAAAAAATATACCCCCTATTCAAATTAAATAGGGAACATACTTAGCTTAGATCGTAGTATAAGAATGTACTCCCCGCAGCTCCTTTTGGGTATGCGGCACCCAGGATAAGAGGGATACAGAAAATCTTTGTTTCCCCTTAAACCTCCAAGCCCCCAAATTTAACAACAAGCCCCTAACATTTCCGAATTGTAATATTTCTTTATCCCATATTGCCGGGGTTTCCCTTTGAAGGTTGATTTCCCCGGGCGTTTGATATTAGATGTGCATGTCGGAAGAAAAAAGCACCCCTTTCCGTTAGTGCCGGGGAATGACCTGCGCATGTCTGAACCCGGGCCCAAAACCATGGGGAAAACCCGCTTTCAAAAAATTCACTGGCATGTCTGGAAAAAAGATACTTTGTTATTTCCGGGTATGCTGCCGGGAAACAATGTACTATTAAAAGCACGCTCGACCTCTGGCGGGAGCTAAAATAGCCTGACCGAATACACGCCACAAAGGCCACAATACGCGTGAAATTTTTAGAACGGGGACCCCGCATGGGGGGCCGGCTCCAGACATGCGCAGTGTCATTCCGGCGGCCAAACCGGAAATGACATCTTTTTTTCCCCCACATGCGCAGTTATATCGGGAACCCCTAAACAACCTTTCAAAGGAACCCGGCAATGGGATAATAAAAATACCAATTCGAAATGTTGGGGTTGTCTTTTAACATTTAGGGCCTTTGGAGGCATTTAAGGAAGCAAAACTTTGTCTTAATCCCCTTATCCTGGGTGCCACATAAAAAAGGAGCTGCGGGGGTTCTTTTTTAAAACCTGACACTTTAAAGCAAGTATCGCCCCCTATTGAATTTGAATAGGAGTTATGTATTAAACGGTTGTATAGGGTTGAAAATTTAGGTACTTTTTTCCACAGCGAGAGTTTTTTAAACCCCCTATAACCCCCAAAAATTTGAGGGGGGAAAGCGTGGGATAGCGGGGATGAAAGGTGTTTATACAGTTATAGTAATTATCTTCTAAAAGCGGAGCCCCCTTTTGTGGGGGCGATTACTCCACTGAGGGATAGTACACAGTATGCTGTATCTTTAAAGGTATGTAGGGTAATCTTAGGGGTTAGTTTGTAAAATTTTAGATGTCTAGAAAAAATTATTTTTTAACGGGGATTAAAATTTTGCATGATTTAATGGTTAAATCCCTGTTAAAAGATTTGCGAATTTCTAATATTAGGCCATTTTTTTTAAAGGGCCCCCTGTGGATAAAGAGAAAGGGCAAACTGAGGCAAGAGCGGGTTTTTCAATTTGGGTGGAGTAGATCAAGTGATCCTTCAAATTTGAGTGGTATTCAAACAACAAAAATTATGCTTACCGACCAATATTAAATCTTGGGGGGAAGCAAAAACATTAGAGCATTAATTAAAACACAAAATTAACCCCTAGGGGGAAATTAGAATTTAATAACACCTCCCATTAATAAAGTCGAATCCCTGTTGGGGCGGAGGGGGAAACAGAACTCATAGGATAACTTGGTAGACTTTATGAAAATTTTACTAAAGGGGGAAAAAAAAACACTAAAAGAAATTCCACCCCCTTTAAATAAATTGATAGAACAAACAAAAAAATTTAGGGGGGACCCTGACTTTACTGGGGAAAAAACAAACCCTAAAAAAACTCTATAGAAAAATATCAAAAGGAGAAGGGGACGGAAATGCAAAACAATATCTAAGGGCCCTTCAAGAATTTAAAGGGAAAGGGAGAGTTTAATTTTTCTAAAATCTAAGCCCCTCCCCCAGAGAAGTAGTCATCTGACGAAAATTTTTTCAATACCAATTCACAAACAATACAAGATCAGGGGAAAAAAAGAGGGACTAGAACTAGAAAATGGGGTCCACCCAAAATTTTCAGAGGAATGGAGTACATAGGTTTTTATGCCCCCATCCTCTGGAACTCCAATACACCCCCTTTTTTGGGGGCTGGAGGGGCCCCGGTCCGGCTAAACCCCAAACCGTCAAAACAATGAATCAGATAAACATCAATATAACCCACAGCAGGCAATGAGTAAAAAAGAACTACAGATTCAAAAGAGGGGCCCTGACTTTTGTGCCCCCCCCAAAGTTTAGTGATTTTTCTGGACAAAGATTACATCTATTTGCTAAGCCCCAAGTGGCAAAAATTTTTTTAAAAAACAAAGATGATTTAATCCCAGAAATTTGGGGTGTTCGACACGGATCTGGGGGGGGATACACTTTGGGGCCCTTTTTGGGGGGGAAGAAATGAGAGAGGGAAAAACAATTGAAACTAAAAAGTAGAAGAATGCCCCCCGAGTCAGTTTGGTACACGGAAATTGATTTTTTTTGCAAAAGTCTAAAAAGGAACCCCGTGTTGGGTAACAGGGGTTACCATTCCATAATAATTCATAGAGAGGATTAAAGCTTGTCACACGGGAACGGGAAAGTCTATAATCATCAAACCCCCCGAAAAGGGGGGGAAATTATTTAATATTAAATAGACATGATAAAAAAATGTGAACGATTTTCTCAAGGAAAAAAAATTATTTAAAATTTTAAAACCTTCAGACCCCCACAACCTTTTTAGGGGAATAAAAAGGATCTTGTGGGGGTTAGGCAGGCCTATATAAAACACAGAATTTAAATTCATGATGCCCTCAATCCCAAATACCTACTTTACTCGATTCCTAAGACCCAAAGGGGGTTATACCCCCTAAAAGGCAACCCAAAAGTCTGGGTGTAGGATCAAAAACGCAAAATGTGGGGATTTATAGATAAATTTGCGGGCTTTGTAACCCCATGATCAAAAAAGGGGCACTTCGATCTTTTGCGTAATTGGACGGGGTTACAGTTAGCAAAGAAATTATTGGGCTCTAAGATGTAAAAGCTTATATAGTAATTCCCCCATAAAACGGTTATCCGGGCAGTAAAAAATATTTTTTTTTTCCAAGAATATAGAAATTTCCCGGCTCATAATCTTTTGTCATAAATTACTTGACTTTGTCTAAACAAATTATTTTTTTTTCAACAGGGGCCCCCCCCCCGCCGGCACCGCAATGGGGAGCCCCTTTTGCTCCCCCAAATTTAAAAACGTTTCCGGGTGTGGGGGGCCCCCCGGTACTCAAAACCCGGGGATGACCAAAGGCCCCCCCCCAAATTTTTTTTGGGGAGGTCATTGATGACATCTCTCCCATGGGGAAGGTACAAGGGTCACTTTGAGGAGTTTGTTTTCACAACTTAACAAAAAAAAAAAATCGGATCTTTCACTTTTTTGCAGGAAGATGTTACCCCTTTTGGATGTCCTACATTAAAATTCAAATGGTAATTCCCAAAAGATATGTATAGGAAACCTACAGCAAAAAGCCTGTTACACTGGGGAAAATTACCATCCTTTTCCCCCTTTGAGAGGAATACGAAGGGGCAATTTCTGAGGTTAAAGGGAATTCCCCCGGGGAGGACTTTAGGAGACAGCAGGGATTTTGAGAGAGAATTTTTTTAATCGGGATACCCCAAGGTCCTTGAATACTTTCAGGGGATGCAAAAAACAAATAGGGCAACTTTGCTACAAGTAAAAACCCAAAAAATAAAGAAACATAAGGCACGTTATTGCAACTTTTGACGACAGAAATTTAGAAGTGGTAATATCCTTCAAAAATATTGGGGGAAATTTTTAAAGTTGGATCAGGATCTAAAAAGGAAAATCTTCCTTCAACCCCCTTTTATTAAAATATCGGAGGGGGAATCTATCAAAAGGGTAGATATCCCAAATCAATTTAAAAAACCCAAAACCCTCTCAAGGGACGTGCTGGAAAGGGAAAAGATTGGGTTTTTAAATGTGGCAGAGATGTGTAGCCTGCCCATTTATTAAAAACTAAATCCTTCCATGCCTCTAATGGAAAACAATTTTTTCATTCGTGATTTTGCCAAGTAGGGCAGAAGGGGGTAGTTTACATTTAAAGCCCCCCCCCACTTAACTATTGGAAAAAACAAGGGGAAATTCAAAAAAAGGGTGGGAGAAAAATCTGGGGGATATACAAATAGGGAGCACCCAGTAAAGCCCACATGTGGGGAACATCATAATGGTAATGGGAAACTCTGCGTTTTTTGATTTTAAGGTGGAGACCATCCCCCCAAAGGGGGAATGGGGGTAGACAATTCTTTAAAGAGGCCAATGGATTTACGTATGGTTTTTTTTACCAAAGGGGCCCAAAGAGACTTTGCTTTTTTTGCTTTATTGAATAACTCTGCTTTGGGCCTTTCATCGCTTGTCTTTTCCATCTCCATAAGGGGGCCCCTATTGACGTTTAGATTTACCATTGGAATGTTTTACAATATTAAATTTTTTAATATTTAAATTTATACCTACAGTTGATAATCAAGTCAGCGAGGACAGGGGCGTTTACCCCAAAAATCTTTGGCCCTTTTTAAAGCCCCCTTTTTAACCCATGTTTTCGGTTTTTATGTAATTTTTCTGGGGAAAATTTTAGAACTAAGGCCCGGGGAAAGTCCCCTCACAAAGCTTTCTATCAATATACTGTGATAATGGGGTGGCCGGGAACGAGTGCACTCGCCATTTTTCTGTCTGCCTTTGTGGCGTTATTTGGTCGGAAGTTTTTTGAGCCCCGCGCAAGGGGATGTGCTTTTAATATTTTTCTGGGGAGTTTTGAGCACAAAAGAAGTAACAAAGTATCCTTTCCCGACATCGCATGAAGTTTTTTAGAACGCCGGTGCCGCATGGTCTGGGCCGGCTCTCAAAAAGCGCATTCATTCCCGCGGCCTAACCGGGGAAAGAAGTTTTTCTCTTCCCCCACATGCGCATCTAATATAGGAACCCGGGTAAATCAACCTTCAAAGGAACCCGGGAATAGGATAAAGTAAAAAAAAACCATTCGGGAAATTTTAGGGTTGTTTTTTTACATTTGAGGGGGCCTTGGGGGATTTAAGGAAGGAGACTTTCTCTGTATCCCCCTTTTCCTGGTGCCACATACCAAAGGACTGCGGGGGTATCTTTTTTTATCCCGACAGCATTAAGCTAAATCAGTCTCCCTATTGAATTTGAATAGGGGGTATATGTTTTAAAAACAGGTTTTTATATGCTTTTATAGGGGTAATCTTTTTCCACGCGAGAGTTTTTTTTAATCCCGATGAACCCAAAAACGTTTCGGGGGAAACGCGGGGTGCTGGGGGTGTTAAAAGGGGTTTTTAACCCTAATAGTGATTTATCTTCATAAAAGCGGAGCCCCTCCCTTTGTCGGGGCGATTTTCTCCACTGACGGATAGACACAATGCTGTATCTCTAGGATGGTTGGTAATCTAAGGGGGAGATTTTAAAAAAATTTTAGATATCTATAAAAGTTTGTTTTAACAGGGATTATTTTTGCAGTATTAATGTTTAAACCTTGTTTAAGAATTTGAGAATTTGAATACAGATACCAGTGCTGACCAATAAGGTCAAAAAGACCCAAATTTTCAGTTAAAAACGTTTTGAAATTTTAAATCCCCTTATAATTGGGTAAAAAAATCAAAACATCCAAATTTAAAAATATCCATTAAGTTTGTGCGTCCTCCATTTCTCTGCATCTACAGTTTTTCCTATGGGTACTCTAATCTCCAAGACTCATCAAAAAATAACAACAGGTATATTGGCTTCCTATGAAATTTGATCTACTGTGCATCTGAGACAGGGAAATTAAATTGGTAGCACATTTGGGAGCATTGCCTGATGTAAGTGGTAAAAATATTTTTACATTGGAATGGAATATGTGGGCCCATAAAGGCCTCATGATGAATAAACAATTAATAAGGACAACATTCAAATAAGCTCAAACAAAGTTAGGACTCCAGTGCCACCTATTAGAGATAGAAACCCTTAAGCCACCTCCAATCGACCAAAGAACTTTGAAACAAGAAGTTTAAAGTCAAAACAGTTACCAAGCCGTAGAATGCTGTTTTGGGGTGTTTGCCCCTCCTTAGTGAAGAACAGGATTTTGGCTACGGATGAGGGGCCCTCTGCTTTTTCCCTTTAAAGTATTAGGGTCCAATGGGCTCAAGAGAAATGATGGACCATCTTTTTGGAAAAGTTTACTAGAAATCACCCCCCATGGTGAAGTTATGGCTTTAAACTCCTAGTCATGTTTCAAGGCTTCTTGGTGGGGCAGATGTGACATTAAGGAAGGCTACTTCCAATAAATGGCACTGAAATCCTTGCTCTCTTCCCTCTAACTTATTTAACCCCTTAACGACCGCGCACAGTCTTTTGACGGCGGCGGGGGGGGGGCGTTCTCTTAGACTTCGGGGTTTTTGGGCCCCAGAGGCGCAATGCGCTTAGACAGGGCTATACTACACAGCCCGACCCCAAAGCTCTCCTGCGACCCAGGGGAAAAGGTGGGGTTTAACCCTTTGTTGCGCGGTGCGTTGCCGCAGGGGAAAACAAAGGTTTCCCCCTGCTCTGTCGGGTGATCGGAACACCGGTGACCCGACAACCGGGGGGAACGGCTGCACGTCACCCCTGGGGACCTAGAGTTCCCCAGGGGTTCTGTGTATGAAGCCCGTACCAGGGGAAACTGTGGTGTCCGTCACGCCTGGTCAAAGTGACCACAGATTAGAAGTATTAGCATATATAATTTTGCAAAAAAAATTTACTAAGTGTTTTAAAAAAAAAGTAAACAGTTCCCCCCCCCTGGGATTAAAAAAAAAAAATAAAAAATATAAAAAGGTAAAAAAAAAAGAATTAAAAAAAAATAAAAAAATTAAAAATAAAATTTAATAAAAAATAATTGTGCTATACTAAAACAAAAAAAAAAAAATACACATGTTAGGTATCCACACGACCTAAGACCTTAGAATAAATCTAAAAGTGTTTAAATGTGGAATTTGGGGGAAAAGAGTAAAAAAAATGTAAAAATAAATAAATAAAAAAAAAAAAATTAAAAATTTCTGCAACAATTTCTAATTTAACTTTAAATATTCCCCCCTAAAGTACAAATTTTCCCCAAATAAAACAGGGGGCCCCATCAAACGGCGCTTTTTTAAAAAAAAAAAAAAGTTTTCCCCCACACATTTTTTGTGCCTTTTCCCTCATAGTACATAACACTTTTTAACTAAGTAAAGCTTCTATTGTAAAATGTTTGTTTTCTCCACATAAGTTTTTTTCTCTGCTGTTCTA